>OY759168.1:12126429-12386638 GCA_963662145.1 Sturmia bella
CTTGTGCAATTGTAATTATTTGTTTTCCAGTTGTCACATATTCTTCCTTTTGAGTCCTGTTGTACATAATTGCATATTATTGAGCACTCATGTATTTAGCACTCCCTGTTATATTGAATTAATCTGGATTTTGTAGCCAACAAAATTAGAAATTAGTTTAATTTGATTTTAAGGATAAAAGTAGCGGAGACAACAACCTGCAGCCACATTGTCTGCTCTGCACGAAATAATTATTTCCATATAAATATGTGTATTCTAATTTTGTAGTTGGTAGCCTGATGTGTTGAATGTGTTTACAGTCTAATAAATCTAGTCTAGTACAATCCAAACTTATATCAGATATATGCCAAGAGACAGAGATAAAATAGAGTGTGATGGCACACTTTCTGTAATAATACTCATTCTGTTATTTGGATCAAAACTTAACAGAGCGGAAGAAAGTGTTCTAGTTTAAGTATGGCGGTTATTTTGATTTCTGTCCCGCTTCCAACAATTTTATTTGATGCTTGAATGCCTGCTCCACTAGAAGTCTGCACAAGCGTTGAATTCGTTGCTTTTGGGGGACAAAGGCTGCACAGCCTAGTGGCTACTCTGACAGGACACTGTCACATGAGAAGACTAACAGCCTGTTCCTCGATGTCGCAAGAAAATGTAAGCAATCGAAATGTAGTCGCACGATTCCAAATCAATTTGGGTTCCTCTATTTCGACAACTTGCGTTCGCATGGTCTTACGTTATGAAATTTTTGGCATTTACTTCACAGAGATGCCAGATCGTTAAGTTAAAGTTTTGGTTGATTTTTTATTGAAGTACTGACAAAAACTACTAAATTGTCCTTGTGTACAAGAAGCTAAAGCATATACAAACATAAATAAGTACAAAATAAAAAAGCAAACATTTTGAAAGAGTGAAAATAGTTTTTGTGGGGTTTAAAAGTACTCTTTTTGCATAGACATTTCAAAAACACTTTGACGCCCTGAACACTGGTAGTCCTCTGGCAAACTCAGGATTTTCTTCCATCTAGCGAACAAGTAAACTGTTTTGTTTAAATGTTTGCTAAATAAAATAAAAATGAAAAATATGTGAATTTTCTAGTTTTATTTGCCAGTTTTTTAACAAATAAATATACATTTTTTTCTATAAAAATACCTTTTCAACTTGTCGATCGAGTCATCGTTCGAATAAAAGAAGGTCATAGAGGAACCCAAAACAATTTCCTTTCCCTTAGAATGCGAACAATCACACGACTTTGGCATTGAGGAACAGGCAGAAAATTTGCCATACAATGAGTTCTGCAGAGGCTGCAAAGATGAAGAACAGGAGAAGAGTGTCGAACACTTCCTCTGCTGATGTCCTGCTCTCTGTAACAAAAGAGCAGAATGACACTTTAAAGGTTGGCAGATGTGTCTGAATGCGTATTAAACAGGGTGGAGTCTTTCTTTCGTTCATCTGCCTGGTTTAGGGCAGAACCAGCAGGAGGTGTGTAGGGCTTTTTCCCAACCGCCTCTTCGCACAATGATACCTTCTAGGACTCAACTCGTTTTTTGTTAAAATCGGATTTTGTAATTGCAAAGCGTTGCCGGTGTATCGCCGCAGCCTCGTTTCGGCCTGCTCAATACAATGGGCATGAAAACTTTTGGCACAAGAAAAAGAACTTTTTCACATTTAGTTTAGGTCCGTCTGCTAATAATCTCTGTTTTTATTCCTAAAATTTTTCTCATAGAAACCCTAACAATTTGAAATAGAAATTTATATTTTATTTAGGAAATAAATAAAAATTGGAAAAATTTTAATATTTTAAGAATAAACATATTTTAAGATACATTGTTAGGTTTTTAATAGATAAAATTTTTAAAAATGAATGCAACACAAACGATATTACACTCAGAAAAAAAGGTTGTGTTAATGAAATGAAGTATTGAAAGTAAGTTATGTTACGAAATCCAAAGAAAAGCAAACATTTTGTAGCATAAGTAACACTATACCTTTTGGTTTTTATCCACAAAATTAAAAATAGTAATTCCCTTTAATTTTATCTTTATAGCCAAACTATTTATATTTTTAGTGTGAAATTTCACGTTCATTTATTTTGCTGCTTTCCTTTATGTACTCTCCTCCTGTACTCTCCTCCTGACTTACATCGTTATTGAGACTCACAAAGAAGACAAATGTGAAAATTCTCGAAGAATACAAACTATAATTTTTACGTACAAACTATTTTTGACAAATTTTTTTTCATTTGAGTGAACTTAAATATTTATTTCACTCTATTACAAGTCACTAAAGAGAACCACAACATTTGGTAAAGAAATCTATTTCCGTTTTAATGATTGTTTTCAAATGCAAATGTTTGAAGTTTAGTTTTAATTTTTCGCTGAACAAGAATATTTTGTTTTATTTCAGTTTTTCACAGCACCGAAATTATGCTCCTAAAGCTTAAGCAGAAAATTACAAGATTGCAATGTTTCAATAAATTTTTTCAGTGTAAACATTTTAAATATATTTATTTTTGCATGCTGCAAAAGGAAGCTGAGTTTTTTTTTTGTTTTTGTCTAATAAATTATATTTTTGAAATTATTTCAATTTCTTATTCTGAAGGAGTTGTGTTGCTTATTTCTCTTTAAATTAATTTAAGGTTTTTAGGAATACGAAATAATTTATCTCACTCATCATTTTTACTAAACAATGTAGTGGAAAAGTATTTTAAATTTCTTGTTTTCAAATTAGTTCTACAAAATAGAAAAAAATATAAGAAACCTGCGTTTAAAATTATACGATATATGAATGAGTTTCATAAACAATGTTTCCATCTATATACACATTAAGGTTGTTGTTGATACTCAAGGAATGTGGCCTAAAACGAATTAGATTAGTTTTACTAGGATTAAGTGGTAATCGATTTAATCTTGCAAATTCAAAAATTAGTGACACATCTCTTTCAATTCGAGTTTTAAGTACCAAATCATTCTTATATGTATACAATACACACACACACATCATCTGCAAACATGCACAGTTGACCGCTTAGGCCAAGGTTTTTATATCATTTATATAAATTGAGAATAATAATGGTCCTAGTCCACTTTCTGCATCTTTTATTTCAACATTTCGTTTCCTATTTTTAAAATAACTTTCAAACAACAGAAGCTCACAACCTGTGAAACCATAGTATTTAAGCTTCTCTATCATTATCTGATGATGTACAAGTTCAAAAGCCTTAGAAAAATCAAAAACCACTCCAGCAAAACCAGAAAACCCACCGTCAAGACCTTTACAAATAGCTTTTACAACAGTAAGGACAGCATCTTCTGTGCCACATCCTTGTCCAAACCCGAATTGAAGATCATACAAAAAATGATTTTCCTCCATATAAGCTATAAGTTTATCATATAATAAAAAGAGAACAGCAATTGGTCTATACTTGTCTACAGCAGAAACATTTATTCCTTTAGGTACTGGTATTAGCGTATGAACTTTCAATGCATCAGGATATACTGAACTATTTATCATTTTGTTAAAAATATCGCATAAAATTGGTAGAATTTCTTCTCGACATTCCTTGACATATTTTGGTGAGATATTATCATAATCTGGGCTGTTGTTAACATCCATGCCTAATAGAAGCCGAGTTACAACATCACAATTAATATTTTCTAGAACAAATCATTTAGATGACTGACATAGTGTTCTAAGCAAATTGCAATTGTCTCCAGGACAACTGTCAATTTCACTCTTCAGGGTTTTTATGGATGTTAGAAAGTGGCTGTTAAGACAATCAGCTTTAGTTTGATTACAAGTAATTATTTGTCCTTGAACATTATTCAGGATAATCTCAATGTTTTTTTCACAATCTTTCTCAATTTCGGGTTAAGTTAAGCATAAAAAAATTACGAGGAATTGTAAATCAATATGCTTCAGGACTATTTTCGTAGACTATTGAGTGTCTAAATCACAGATGCCCAGTAGTGGCTGATATCAGCAAATTAAACTCACACGTATTACTACGCTCTTTTGTTTGATCGTCAATCAACCAATAGGAAATCACCATGTTGAGTGGGAGAGACAAACTACACTTGCAGAAATTCTGTGTCTAATTATTGCGATATATTAATGATGTCAGTAGAAAAGTATTTTATGTTACAAAATGCTTTTGATAACATGCAATGTCTCATTTGTCATAAGACATTTAAAAAAAAAAAAAAAAAAATATGATTTAAAAAAAACATTTTGAAGATGTGAATAAAATGAATAGCAAGTTGTTTTCTTCCAGTGTTATTTCATCACTCTCACCAATACTACTACCATGGGCATCTATGGTCTAAATCAGGGGTGCCCAAAACCTTCTTATGGAAGCGCAAACACCAATACGTATACACTATATTGACGCACACAAGGAAAAACAGAAATATTTCATTACGTACACTGGTAAAAAAATTTAATTTCGTTTTCACAAAATTTACGTACTGTATTAAAATGCCATTCCAAATCATATTTACTAATCGTCTTGATTATTTGAAAGCAATTCATACATTGTGCTCGATTTTCAAAATTTTTAGCGAAAAAAGTCGGTTTCCCACGTGTCATTCAGTCTACAAAATAAACTGTACAGTTGAAACTAATAACACAAAATTATTTCTTCAAGTGTTTCATACTCACGAAATTATTAAAAAAAAACAACAAAATCATGATAACATAAAAACAAAAAAAAAAAACAAAATTTACGCTTGGCCCCAATGTGTACCAACAAAGCCTGCGTTCTTATTGCTGTGCATATGAAAGTGTTGTTGCTTTGAACTTGGGGTATGTGTGTCTGTGTGTATTTCATACAAGGAGTTGTGTATACATATTAGAATGCTCAGCCAATGCTTCGCGCTTTTACAAAAACAAAAGCGCACCAAGCGTATAGGCCGTGGGCACCCCTGGTCTAAATATATGTACATATATCTTGAAATGTTCCCAGCATATAACATTTACTGATTCTCAGCTAAAGACCTAGAAGTACTGAGGTTTAATTAAGAATTGTGACTTTCTTACCACATGTCCTTGTATCTAGGATTTTAACATTAAGCTTTTAAAACAGAAAGAAATCATTTTTTTTTATTAATGGAGCAATTCAATAAAGATTTGAAAGCAAAATTTTGTACGGAATTTTCTTTTTACACTGCATTTTTAGCATAAAGTTATAAATAAAATACCAAAATTAACAGAAATCTTAGATAAGAAAAAAATAAGTATGGCCGCACTGGTATCAAGTAAGCTGTTATAAGCTGGTAAGGGGCAATTCAGACTATTATACAAGTATAAATACTTTTATCGAGTTTTTTGAGATGAAAGTATAATTAGATTTCTTGCGACTGTCAAAAAGTCTAACGTAAATTACATTTTACATTCACACCAACACACTTCAAATAAAATAAGAAATTTGAGTGGAAAAGAAAACAGCTGTTGCATATGTATGTACGAATAAGAATAAACGTGCCAACATAAAACTTCACACGGCGGCAGAAGAGCAATTTCACGTTGGCGGTGGACGTGCCGGCGCTAAAAAATGTTCAGCAGCTAAAATAATAGCTATGTAAAACAGAACCAAATTGAATAACACAAAAATATTTTATCTTTTAAATATAGCTAGAGCAAAATACATTTGCATACGGTAACCAAATTCCAAATTTCGAACCCTTGTATAACGAAATCAAATACCATCAGTGACGGCACGCAATCGGCTGTGAAACAACTGGCTAGTAAATTTTTCAACAGCTGCTTGTGTTAAAAAAACAACCCTGATCGAATGAAATGTATTATCGTTTAGAAATTTTTCAAAAAACGGTGAAGTCTTATGGGATGTAAATTTTGTATCGTATTATTTCTCGTTTTCATAACACATTGCATTCACACCATTACACTTGCACAGTATAATAGTATGAATTGCCCTTAACTGGTAGTTATAAAAGAATGTCCTAATTCACAGTAATCTTCGATAACGAAAAAACGAATATGGCCACTCTGGTAACAAGTGAGCTGTTATAAGCTGGTAGCTGTTTAACAATTACTAATAACATTTTTTTTTCATATTGACAAAGTGCAACTCATTACACATGCTTGTATATAATATGCTTAATTATAACAATTTTATTTGTTGAATATTCCAATAAATATGTAATTTAACCGTAATTTTTCCACCTACAAGTATTTGTATTTATGCAAATGTATTATTTAGTCATGCATATGGTTGCCTGAATGGGAAGAGGAAGCTCTTCTATACAAAACAGGAAGCATAAAAATACAGAAACAACCGTATGAAAAAATCGATTCTTACATTTTGATTTTATTTTCAAAAGTTTTCAATTCATTAATTTTTATTAATTGAACGTCTCTTCTGTTAATGATTTTATCGGGCTTGAGTTGGATTCTTACTTTCTCAAAATTGAAATCGATTTTTTGTGCTAAATTTAGAGCCATCAACATTTTTAAAGAAGACAAGAAAAGTAAAGTTGAACATTTACTGGCTGTTTTACGAACATCACTTTGCCTATCAGCACCCAAATTCGCTGCTATAATTATTTTTATATTACGTTTATCGGGCCTTTAGCTAAAGATCTTTAATATTTTCTTTATATTGTTTCATTAATATCTATCACAACAAAAATATAAAATGCATTTTTGGCCCTGACAAACGTATTGCGGAAATAGTTTTCAAAATACTTTCTTTTCATGTATTGAACACAAAATCAGCACGTTGCACATTTGCCCAGCGATATAAAGTTTTGAAATTTTTTTCCTCCAATACTTGTTGATTATATTTAAACAAAACAACTTGTTGTTGTTGTTGTTGATGATGTTGGCGAAAACAAACATGCATTTTAATTAAATTAACTCTCTTAGCTGTAATTAAATGGTTTTCAAATTCCCTGGAAATGTACGAATTTGTATTTATAAATTTACATTGATTAACAGAAAATGGATGAAATGCAAAAAACCAAAACATGAACTTAAGAACATAAGAATGGCGGTATTGAAGCTCATGAGCACTTATGGCATAGTCGGAATATTTATTGTGGAAAGACGAACACTCAAACAATGGCACTAGCTCAAAGAAAAACCCCCTACAAAGATCTACGTAAGGATACATACATCCTTATTCAGTAAAACTAACGGCCTGTTCCTCAATGTCGCAAGAAAATGTAAGCGATCGAAATGTAGTCGCTCGATTTCGAATCAATTTGGATTCCTCTATGTCGCCAGCTTGCGTTCGCATAGTCTTACGACATGAAATTTTTGGCATTTATTTCACAGAGATGCCAGATCGGTAAATTAAAGTTTTAGTTGATTTTTTTATTGCAGTATGGAAAAAAACTACTAAATTGTTCTTGTGCAAATACAACCCTTCATAAAACTGGTCAACTGTATTTGACAAGCCAAAGCAAATACATACATAAATAACACAGAGTACCACAGAGTCATCTGTGCAGGGTACTCTGTGATAAAAAAAGCAAACATTTTGAAAGTGCGGAAATAGTTTTTGTGGTGTTTTAAAATTTAAAAGTATTTTTTTTTGCATTTAATAAGTATTTTGACGCGATGAGCACTGGTATTCCTCTGGCAAACTCAGGATTTTCTTCCATCCAGCAAACAAGTGGACTGTTTAGGAAAACTACATGCATGCATGTAATAATTGTTTAATATATTTACTAAATAAAATAAAAATTAAAAATATGTGGGGTTTGTAGTTTTATTTCCCAGTTATTTAACAAAAAAAAAAAAAAAAAAAACAAACATTTTTTCTATAAAAACTCCCACTCGATAGCAAAACAGCAAGTGCTTGATTTTGACATTTGTGTTCGCAGTGCTGACGACATGATCGATATTGAGGAATCGGATTTTGTATGAAAACACTTACGTTTTTTCGACTTGTCGATCGAGTCATCGTTCGAATAAAAGAACTTCATAGAGGAAGCCAAAACAATTGTCTTTCGCTTAGAAGGCGAACAATCGCACGACTGCGACATTGAGGAACAGGCAGTAAGTTCTCATATGCTTTGAAAATTTATGAATTATGAATCTTAGCTCTGCTATAAATTTTTTCTCTTTCGATGTCAGATCTAGAAATTAAAATTTTTGTAACTCTTTTTTTTTTTTAATAATTAAAACATATACCAAACAAATAAAAAAATGGTTTCCAATAAAAATAGTTTCCAATCAAATTATAAAGCTTCAAATTGTCAAAATCGTTTGTACTGCTTTACAATCTGTTTTGTTTTTGATATTAAAAATTTAAAGCATTAAATTTTACTACAGAAAAACTAAAAAGTATTTTTCATGTAGTTTTCTAAAATTAATAATCACCTTTTGTTTAATCAATTAGACAATTTAAGCAGAAAGCAAAACAAGTTCAAAAGTCACTTGAAGAAGAAGAAGCAGAAAAAGGGAAGTTCTATAATAGAATCATTTAAAACCCCATAAATTTCTAATTATAGAATTTCTTTATGTACATCCTAAGAACTTAAAATACAAATGACCTTTTTGAAGAATTAAACTAGATAAAATAATATTGACACACACACACACACACACACACCCAGCCACACATACATACACACAGGCAAACAAAGAAGCACACACGTGCATTGCGAAGGCCAACACAAAGTTTCAATTTGTATGGGATTAAGCAGAAGGATTAAAATTATTTGAACATTTGTTCGAAAAGAAAGAAAATGAAATTTATCAAAGCTAAAAAGAGCATTTCTGTTACTTATGTATGTATACATTCATCCAAAGTAGGTTTGAGTTTTATTTTAAATACCTTTGATTTTGGGTTATACTACTATAGTTAGTAATATTCTGGTCATGTATGAAATTGGCAAAATGTCAAGTTAAAGTCAAGGGAGGTCGAAGGAAAGTGTTCGTTAAAAATACGAAATTCTAAGTTGGAAAAACTTTATAACAATTGTGAATGCTGGGATTATGTGTTCTTTGTAAAGTCGATTAATTGCAAAGAAAATTACATCTGCATCTAGGGTATATACAGTGGAAGTTTTCTATAACGAACTGCGATACAGCTAAGACCTCTCTGTTATAAATTCATTTCGAAGCTCTCAATTTTTTTTTTTGGGGCAATAAAGGTATCTATTCAGTAAGTCTAAGTTTTATAAAAAAAAAAAATTCCCAATTTTTCAATTGTTTTTATTCAGAAGAGGAATGAGGACAGCAAAAAAGTAAAAACTAAATATTTTTAATATTTAACTGAATTTTTAACTTTATTGAACTATGATATTGTAATACATTTATATTAATAAAAGTCTTCTGAGATGACAGAAAATCATCCATAAAACAGACTGCAAAAAGATCACTGGTTTGATTAATGTTAATTAAGTATATAAATAGAAAGTAAAATTGCGTGGGCTTTGGTTGCCGAGTGGTTAAATTGTGAAATTTGATACGTCCAAAGTTCATAGAGTGCTGATGAAGAGTGTTTGCTATCCAGAAACAGCCGGTTGTCCACCTAGTTATCAAAAATTTTGCTTTTCTTTACTTAATTAATATTGATTAAAAAGTGACAGACTGAAGCCTAAGAAAGTAATTTAATATAAACATTTTTAAATTTCGTCATATAAGGGGTAAAAACGGGTACACTCGGTAACAACAAAGATTTAAAATAAGCCTAAAAGTTTGCAAAAAGTAATTTTACATTTTATATATTTATTTTCTTTAGCTAAAGGTCTTTTTTTTTGTTAAAAATATTTAATGTATTTTTGTCGATATTTCGCTCACCTTCGGATAGTTTCTTCAGGACAATAATAATGAAAAAAAAAAAATAATAAAAAAAACCAAATAATTTTACAGATAATTTTTTAAAATTTTAAAGGGATAAAACGGCTAAAACTGCATTTTGGTACTTTGTTTGCATTTACGTAGTAGAGGAATGGACATGGGAAAAAAGAAAAAGTGAAAACTTTGTTTGCTTTTTAATTTAAACACATAAAGGGTAAAAACGGGTAAAAAGGGTAAAATCGGTAACTCAATTTCTCTGGACTTAGCAAAGGTAGCACATTTAAATTTAAAAAGCACCAGAAAGCACACTAGACATAATTGGATAGGTGTCTGGTACTTTTTTGAAGTTTTGCATTTTAAGGGGGTAAAATTTGCGTTTTTGTACTTTTTTCAATTGTATTTATGCAGAAGAGGATTGAGAGTTTTTTTGAAGTTTTGCAATTTGAGAGGGTAAAATTTGCGTTTTTGTACTTTTTTTCAATTGTATTTATCCAGAAGAGGATTGAGAGTAGGAAAAAAGTAAATACTACTCCTCTCAAAATATGCTGTAATAATTTTAGTCATTTTTTAAATTTAGACATATGAGGAATAAAAAGGGCAAACTCAGTAATTTTGTATCTCTGGCCTTAATATAGGTAGCATAAAAATTCAAAAAAAGCATGTACGTCTACTAAAAATAATTGAACATATGTGTGGTACTTTTTTAAAATTTTGAATTTAAGGGAAAAACTACATTTTGGTACTTTTTCAATTTCATTTATTTATGAGAAGGATGGGAACAGGAAAAAGTAGTTAGTTTAAGCAGCAGCATCGTTGACGACATAAGCATATTATTACTTGAAAGATTTGCGAAATTGGATAAGAAGGCAAAGTGTGTACTGGGGTAGCGAAGCACACCGGGTTTTCTTTAGTATGTCTATATATGTGCTACTATAAGCAATTTTGTGAACATCGATCGTGAAATGAAATAAATAAATTCAAATAAATAAAAGGACACCTTTTCAGTGGAGAGAATTTTTTGCAGTGTCTCTATATAAAGAGAGTCATTTAAAAAAAACTTTTTGTAACACGTTTGTATAAGGTCTGCTCTGACAACCACTTTGCCTGAAATCACGTGATTTTCATAAACAATTTGCATAAAAAAAGCGAAGAATTAAATGAAAACAATAATAATATAACAATTATGTGGAAAAAACTAAAAAGTCTCTGTTCCATTTTTTATATATAAAAATCACTATATTTTGCCCTCATCGTGTATTTCTGTTTTTGGCCGTCTACATGATTTTTAAATGACTGGGTTGCCCAAGTGTTGTCATACTCACTGTTATGGGGAAGCGAATTATAGGATAGCTTCTTTTTTTTACCAAATAATTTATATTACATATCGATAAAAGCCATATTTTACTTAAACTTTTTTATATTTTATTTCATTTTTCGGTATGCAAGATCAAATAATAATGTACTAAAAATCAGCGCCTCGATGGATGAATTGGTAGAGTGTCCTACTAAGAGTCACCGAGGTCGCAGGTTCGATTCCTGCCGAAGGCTTTGGGTGTTTCTGCAGACAAGCAAAAAGCAACGCAGATTTGTGTTTGTTAAAAAAAAAAAATAAAAGTCATCTATTAAAATTAAAATATAAGCTTTATAAGGTAACACTGTTTTTGTTTTTTGTCATTTTACAGACCTGTAAGAAAAAAAAAAAATACTAGTTATCAAAATCTCTTGCAAATCAGCTCACAGTTTACAGAAGTATAAGGTATTGGCAAAAAAAATTCAATATATTGCGTTACTTGCACTTGCGTATGTAAATGGGGGGGTTAAGGAAGCCAAAATCCTTAAGTTCCCATTAAAGAGAATCAATCAATGATGTTATGGCTTTAAATGAGTACGACATTCTTGGGTCTATTTGTAACCAGCACTTGTGTGTGCTTGTACAAGTATTAAATTTTGTTTCATATTTTAAATTGCTGCGATAGCTGAATTGGTAGAGTGGCTGGAATAGCAGTAGTTACGTTCCAGATTCGAGGCAGCAAGGAAACAAAATAATTTATGAATTTTATTGAACTAAGGAATTAGAGTGGATTATTTCGGGTACGAATTTGGGATTAAAAATACTTCAGAGATATCGAATCAAATGCATAATCATCACACTCAAAACAAATTCAATCCTTCCGTACTTAAATCAATATTAATCACTGTCAAAAGTATGGTAAGTGCGAATGTTCGTAAAATAAAGTACCGCCTTCTTGTTTTTAACTACAGATCTTATCCATATTCAGTCCGAAACTGGGATTGAATATGGCTAGAATTAAGTGTTTAGTTCTTTAATAATCCGTACTAAAATTAAGCACAACGTTCTTGATTTACGAAATCCATACTTACCGAACTTCTAACACCGCTTGCGATTGATTTGAGTGCAAATGGATTGAACTATTTTTTAGCGTAAAATTTTACCACAAAACCTCTTTCCAAATTCTAAGAAAATGAAATTGAATAAAAAAAAAATCATAAAATTTAAAGATTTAGAAGCATTAAAACTAGTGGATGCAATATTATGCTTGCAAACAAAAACCACGACTTATAAAAATTGCTTCCCGATAAGAAGTATTATTTGCTGGGTACCGATCCAAAAAAAAATAAAAATAAATAAACTTCTGTCCCATAAAACTTTGTAGCTCTTCTGTGAGTGTCTGCATGTATATTATATTTTTTCTCTTCTCTACGGCAAACCAAAATGCTTAAGTCAAATAATTGGCTTCTCATTTTTTAATTACTTTATAATTTCATTTTATCCAGAGTGATTTTACATTAATGAAAATTAACATGACAATGTACAAAAAGTTGAAAATTTTTTTAACTTGTGGCATGCAACAGTTTGTTGTAGAATTTTAACAAGATTAAATCGATGTTGTAAATTTCAATGATTACATGATAATTACAAGTTTGTCGTACATTCTTGCGAAATATGTTTTAGTAAAAAGTTGAAAAGAATGGAATGACAACGAGCATCCCTGTAAGGGTTTCAACAGCTTGTTAAATGCAGACCTGATAATTTCAGTACAGTTGCAAATCTGTATGCTGTAAATGGCTTAGTAATTTTTTAGTGTTCCATACTCATAGATTGATAACAGAATCGTATTACTGGGAGTTCTACATCCGTGCCTCATAGATCCCATTCTCCTAAAGAGTATGAGCTAGAGAGAGCAAATTTTCACAGTTTATGTAATTACTGGGCCACTACAACTGCAAATATTGAAAATAATAAAAAGATGAAAACAAAATTGGGTTACCACACAAAAAACTGTGAAAATGAGATACAATTAGCTATAACTTTTGAGCCATAGAAAATAGAGAGCTGAACTATTCACAGGATGTGTGGTTACATTTACATTTGGTAAAAGCTTTAAGGTTACCACATACCAGAGATACCCTTTGCCTGCCACAGCACGTCAATATGGAAAATTTAAAAGCGAGAGAAAGTCTATGTATAAGAAACAGTGCAGTACCCTGTTAGGGTACCGCACTCATAGATTGGAATTTAAATCTTTTACTGAGACTTTGCTGTTCATTCGTTAGTCCATCATAAGCCCTAATCTCCCAGAAGGTAAGATTTTGAAAGCTGAGATTTTCACGGGACATATGGTTCAAAACAAAAGAAAAAAGATAGAAACTAAAACGGGTTCCCATACAAAAAATTGTGATAATTAGTAAATATAGCTGTAACTCTTAAATTACAAGTGATAGAGATTTCAAATTTGAATAAAATACCAAAAACTAAAGGGTGCTCCCATACAAGAAACTGCAATTAGCTTGCAACTTTTGGACCGTCAGAGATATAGACTTTTGCAATTTGCCAGGCCTACACAACAACAAATACCAAAAATTGCCAAAAGTAAAAAACTAAATGTTGCCCTTTTAATGGGGACACCCTCTACTTTGAAAACTGGCTTTGGTTTTTGAACCTTAAAATCCTTAAAATTCTCACAGTATATGTAAATGGCAGGCCTCTATAACAGCAAATACCAGCAAATAGCAAGAAGTTGAAATTTAATTGGTGTTCATGCACGGAGACACCCTTTAATTTGAAGTCAGCTGCAGTTTTTGAACCACAAGAGATAGATGCTTGAAATTTACGCGGTTTAAGTAGTTCGCTGGCCCCTTCAACAACCTATACTAAAACCAATAAAAAGTTAAACACTGCACGGAAGTATAGAACCCCTGGTGTAAGACTGCGCTCAATTTATTTTCAACATGAAGAAAAATCTCTGTTCTCTTTTTATTTTTCCATGAAATAATTATTAATGGCAAACAATTCTCATGTCATTGAACATAATTGATTGAGCTGATGGGCACGACAATTCGAGAAATTATTATCATGCAAATGTAGATTTGCAGAAGTCAACTCGGAATTAATTTTAATAAAAAAAAGTAAATTTTAATCAGAAAGTTGATCAATAAGATTATATATAGACAGTTAGTAATGAAGAGCTTAGTTGGTAGGATGGATTTGCGCTACTGCTTAAAAACAGTATACAATTAGTCATTGCCTGGGTTCGAAACAAATATGGGTACTGATAAGCGATATGGTGGTCGCTTATCTGGCCCCAGCCAGTAAGTCTTCAACTTTACTTTTTTTTGACTCCTTTAGAAATGTTGATCACTTCAATTTTATCAAAAAAAAATCTTTCTCGAGAAAGAACTATACAGCCCAATAAAATTATTAAAAATTGTAAATCATATAGTTAATTATAAAATTAAATAAATAATTGGGAATTAAAATTATGATGACAGCGATTTGTAGGTGCAGTTGTTGTAATAAATATATCTGCTAAATGGGGAATTTTTCTTTCAATTAATTTTTTTTTTTGTTAATTATATCTTGTTTGAAAAAATAAAATAATCAACAAATTTAATAAATGAGTTAAGAATAAAAATATAATTCATGACTATCTTAGTCTTAAAATTACAAATAAGATCAACATTGCAGCTTTGGCTGGGGTTCAACTAGCTTATTTCATGCTGCTATGTATCTCATGAGCATTCATTTAGCCATTAGCTCATTTGTTGGACCAGCTTGATTTATATGGACTAGAATTAAGATGATTTTGTTCCATTAATTTTTCGACAGGTTTTGGTATGAAAAAAATGCAACTACACCATATAAAAAATTAGTTTTTTGAGGCGTCCAATTATTATTATTTTTTTTTTTATGAAAGCCCATCCTAAGGAGGCCTGACACGGGGTTGGTGTTTTTGAAAAAAATATCAGGACGAAAAAATTATTGGTGGCTGGTCATACACTTGACTCGTCTATGGCCATCCTGGGTTGAGTCATTAAGGTGTAAGGAAAAATTTAATTTTCAGGCATTCTAATGGAGAAGACATATTCTAATGGAGAAGACATATGTATGTATATGTAAAAAAACAAATTTTGATACGTCGTGGTGGTACTTTTTTTTCGACAAATCTATGGCATAATATTGAGTGCTACACTGAGCCACCCTACTAATTGTAATTTTTTCTTTCGGATAGCTTTTTTTCTATCGCTTAAGCAAGTAGTTGTACTCACTATGTAGTGCGTGGCTACTCAATTGCGAAACATCATAAGCATTTCTTTATGCCCAGCAACTATTTTTAGTACGGTTTTTATTCTTTGAAGTTACTGAACATCATATTTTCGTTGCGAAATTTTTTTTTGTCTAATTCAGCAACTGTTTTTCTAAAATTATTGATTTGCAGATTCCCCTACAGTTTTGCTTCCAAGCAATCGATGAGTATGAAAATGAATTTCTTTAGTGAAAGTGAAACAAGCCATCATCGGAGATCAATTCAAAACTAATTAATCAATACTACAATTTTTAAATACTTTCATTATGGTTCTAAAACTCTCACTTTAAGTCTCAAAAGATCTGATGCTAAATTTTCGCAACCGATATTGAATGAGCTATTGAGTAGAAATAATGTGAAATGAAAACCAAATAAATAACAAACACATAAAGTAAGAGACAGAGTTCATTCGATCACGAATGTGACGATTTGGTCCCTGTCAAGTTCCTTCTTCCTCCTTCAGCTCTTCAGCTGTCTTGACAGAAAACAGTTCAAGAGTTATTTCTAGACAGAAACTTATATGAGTTAATGCTTCACAAGCATTATTATAATAACTTTTGGATAAAGAAAGTGTGCACATATGTATATCATCACTGGCACTAAAATTACGCTACAATATTCATATAAAAACAATTGGATTACAGCCATTTATCACCCCTGGCATGTTAGATGTACACTTGCATACATGTGCGTGATTGTGTGTGTGTGTGTGTGTGTATGTGCGGATTTGTTTTTTAACGTTTCTGTGCCCCTTTTTACAGAGAAAAAGTTCAAGCGGAAAAACCACACTAACCGACTTACTACTTGTTTGATGGTATTATGTGTCAAGAAAAACATATCATATTAAAATTTGTTACGATTATATATCATCCAGTCATGGGAAACATGACGACGATGATAATAAATTTACTTTAAGCGTTTCGGATAATGGGATGAATTTGCAGAATTAAGTCGTAAATACCTAAAAAGAACACTCAAGAATTAAATATACGTATTATGTGAAACGAATTGGTTTACAATAGATCACAATACAGCAAGTGGTGCACAATTTTCAAGGTTTTAGCATTTTTTCATGGATTAAAGAAAAACTTATTTTCCCTCCAGATTGTATCTTCAACGCTAAAAACTTATTAATCCCTTAGTTATCTTTGCTTTGTGAATATAAATGTTGATTATTCACAAATACCAGACGTAACACAAATATCTGTGTCAATATTCGTAACGGTGCGAGTACGAATAGGAATATTCAAAATGTCTATTGTCATTTTAAATGCAGTTAGAGACAGTGGGGCAATACCTTTCAACCGTATTTACATATTTCGTGCAAAGTACTCAGGGCTGGACTTGAAAAAGATGCTAAGAACTATACATTTACTTAAGACTACTAATGTTTTTTTTTTTATTTAATAATGAGTAGTATTTTTAATACTTTGAAATTTACATTATGTTAAATATGTTCACAATACGAAGTTTAATTGTTCTGAACTAAATTATTTCTAATGCAATTTACAATTTTTTTCCTAAATAATACTTTGTTCATACATGCATTTCTAATTGAGATAATATTCAGTTTATTGACATAATATTTTTTGCGTTCATACATACAAATATTGCGCTAACTCAATTAGTATTTGACAGCTGGAAAAAAGTTGTTGTTTTTGTTTTGGTAGTGAGAAATAAAAAGTGAAAAATATTTTCAAATAAGAAAAATGGAAGAAAAACTGCCTTTTATTAAAAAGATTTTAGTGTTGTACAATAAAAATATGGAACTTGTACAAGTAGTAGCGTTCATGATATGACTCCAAAGCGGCAATAATTATAATAAAAAGAAAGAGAAATAAAAATTTGGAAATGCTGCAATCTTTAAAAATATGTTTATGTTTTTATTTTTTTATTTTTTATTATTTTGTTTTGTTTGCTTTTGTTGACATTTATCTCGTCATTCATCTCGCATTGTATACTTTTGCTTATTAAACACATCTTTTACAGTGGTGTGTTCCATCTTTTTCTCAATATTCAAAGCAATATAGAGTTTATTGAGCAATAGCTTTATTGACTTTTTGTATGGAATATTGAGCTCAATAATGGACTTTATTGCGATTATCTCAATAAAGGCGCATGTATGAACATGGTATAATATAACATTTTGTTTATTTTTAATTTCATTTGACATCAAATTGTACAGACTAAGTTCTTTTATGAAAAAACAAAAAAAAAAATTGCGTGTCAAAACCCGATTTTCATACAAAAATCTTTTTTGTATTTATTTTTCTGTTTTTTTTTTCATAAGAGCACAAATTCCTAATCCCGAGCATGCTAATGTTTCGGGTAATTCAATGCCACACTTCATAATGTAAAGTTGTTGCAAATTCGAGGTGGGGCAACCATGGCGGCTTCCAAACAGGTAGTACGCCGGCTAAAGTCGTAACTTAGCAAAAATGAACTTAATTATTTATTTGCTTTAAGAGCCCATTGAAATGTATTATATTAGGTATAAAAATATATCTTATGTTTTCTGTCTTTTTAAGCCGTCTATATGCCGCCGATATTTCGTTGATGCTAATCAACGAATCAGTAGACTCGAAAAATATTAAAGAAATGTTTGAAACCCAACTAAGTATTCCAAAATTGCCATGAACAAAATGAGAACTAAAAATGTTCACACAAACCTTTAATATAGAAAACATTTTTTCGTCTTTCAACACATTTATTTTTCGTACCAACTACGACCGACTACGATTTATATTTTTGAAAGTGCCAAAAAGTAAAAGTTTTTAAATATTAAAAAATTATTTTTTTATTTATTTGATTTAAGAGCCAATTGAAGTGTAGTTATTATTCTAGGTTTAAAAATATACCTTATTACTGCTTTCTGTCTTTTTCAGCCGTCTATAAGCCGCCGACATTCCGTTGATGCTAATCAACTCATTAGTAGACTCGAAGGTGCCCCCACAGTCTACTCAGTGGATGTATCCAAATAAAATCGGGTGTACAACAAGGTTGTATTCTTTCCTTATTACTTTATAGCTCTCGACATAGTAATATCAGACTCATTAGGCACTGAACCATGCATTAAATTCGGTCTACAAAACAACCTCAGTGATCTAGACTGTTAGGGCTTTTATTTATCTTTTATTTTATATTATACTGTCTGGAGGGCTCCGTAGAGATGGTAGGCAGTTTTTTATTAAATGATATTGGACTTCTATTGACAAGTAATTAACTGCTTCTTATTCTATATATACTCTAAAACAGCACAATGTGTTATATTAACCTAATCAAAGCTCATGAACTAATTAACAATATTGAATTTATATGAATTGCTGACTGGAACTAATGTCTACAATTACCAGCCAGCACTTAAGTAAACAAATTTATGACCTAAATTATTAATAACTTAAACTTTGCGAGGATGATTCGCAATAAGACTTTGCAGAAGACACATGCCTGCTGTCTCATGGCTTTTGCCAGCTATAGGAGAATTCTCGGAGTCGAAGTAAGTTTTAGTAATAAACTTTTTTTAATGGGTTTTATTTAAAATTATATAATAAAGTGCATACACATATATACATTTAAAACAAAAATTAATTAACTGCCTGTTCCTCAATGTCGCAGTCGTGCGATTGTTCGCTTTCTAAGCGAAAGAAAATTGTTTTGGGTTCCTCTATGAAGTTCTTTTATTCGAACGATGACTCGATCGACAAGTCGAAAAAACGTAAGTGTTTTCATACAAAATCCGATTCCTCAATATCGATCATGTCGTCAGCACTGCGAACACAAATGTCAAAATCAAGCACTTGCTGTTTTGCTATCGAGTGGGAGTTTTTATAGAAAATTTTTTTGTTTTTTTGTTAAAAAACTGGAAAATAAAACTACAAACCCCACATATTTTTAATTTTTATTTTATTTAGTAAATATATTAAACAATTATTACATGCATGCATGTAGTTTTCCTAAACAGTCCACTTGTTTGCTGGATGGAAGAAAATCCTGAGTTTGCCAGAGGAATACCAGTGCTCATCGCGTCAAAATACTTATTAAATGTCTATGCAAAAAAATACTTTTAAATTTTAAAACACCACAAAAACTATTTCCGCACTTTCAAAATCTTTGCTTTTTTTATCACAGAGTACCCTGCACAGATGACTCTGTGGTACTCTGTGTTATTTATGTATGTATTTGCTTTGGCTTGTCAAATGCAGCTGACCAGTTTTATGAAGGGTTGTATTTACACCAGAACAATTTAGTAGTTTTTTTCAATACTGCAATAAAAAATCAACTAAAACTTGAATTTACCGATCTGGCATCTCTGTAAAGTAAATGCCAAAAATTTCATGACGTAAGACTATGCGAACGCAAGCTGGCGACATAGAGGAATCCAAATTGACTCGAAATCGAGCGACTACATTTCGATCGCTTAGATTTTCTTGCGACATTGAGGAACAGGCAGTAAATTAAAAAGCACATGTTCATTCAATTTGTGCAATAAAAAGAGACAAATAACTGTAAGGAAATAATTTGAGATCAAGTTTAAATAAAAAAAAAACATAACAGAGCTCATACCATCACTTCGATAAAAAATAAGTTTTTAGTACGACTAAAGCATTAAGTAAATCGCTTGATGTTCGGTTTCGCACTTTTGTGGCAAAATTCCCAGCAACGGAGAAAACCCGTTCGCTATCCACCGATGCTGGTTTTATTACTATTATAGCATTTTTCAATTTAATTTCTACTGTCATTAATTTAGTTGTCAGATATATCAGAATCGCTGCTGGACAATTCAGAAAGTGATTGATCAAACAGCCATTCCAGCTATAGCGGTTCCGCATATAATTTTGAAGAATTTTTTAATAATTTCGTATTGACATCAGGCATTTTAAAATAATTTAGTGATGGGATCATTTTTTCATTACGTCTTTGGCCAACTTTATCACGAATTAACTCAGCTAGGTTTTGAGAAAATGGTGTTTTTATTAACATAAGCTGTGCAAAAAGAGTATATAATCAATAGCATCAGCTACTAAGAGGTTAGAGTCTCGGCGACTAAGCGGTGTTTTGTAAAAGTGATGTTTATGTACAAACAGCGTATTTTTGGAATGAAATTCCGTTATTTTTGGAATTAATTTAACAAAAGTTTTTTATTGCATGAAATAATTAATTTAAAAAAAATAAAAATGTGGAGAAATAAAATATTACTGTTGTAAAATCCAATTTAAACATTTCCCGTTTTCCCGGGAATTTTCAATTATTTTCCCAGAAATTCCCAATGAAAATTTTTCGGGAATTCCCGGGAATTCCCGAACCCTTCGTTTATACTTCCTTCGTTAATACTGACTGTTTGTTGCTGGTTTTGTTTTTGCTTTGCATTATTTTTAATCGATAGTTGAATCGATATCGAGTGCGACGATTTGCTTATTGAGGGAACATAGCCTCCGAGCTTAATCCTTTTATGTACATTTCTTTATTGTTTTTACTTTTACTAGCCACATGTAAATGCAATTTTAGTTGTTTGTATTCATGTACTTGGCTAAATCGCAGACCATTAAAAGTATTTATATTGTTTGTGGGCTAATGTTTGCCAATGTGTGAAATATGAGAATACACTTTCATCGACACATCATATGGAAATAAAAAACTTTTTGAGTTTTTGTTAAAAAAATTTATTTATTTTTTTATTTCGGCTCTAAGGTATTCATGTGTTTTGAAAAGTTTTCCAATAAGTGTACGATTAAGTTGGGCAAAATAGCACTTGATTCCCTACTTACGAGTGTGAGTGTTTTTTTATGGCATTGATATACCACATTCCCATTTCATAGTTTTTTTACTTGCCTTAAATATTTATGTGGTTTATTAGTTTATTCTTTTGTCTTACAAATATTTTTTTTCACCATTTTGATTTCCCAAAAGAATTGCTTGTGGTCTTTTTGATTAATTTAACTAATTCAAACTGAACACAAATAAATGAAATAAATACAAGAGCAAACAAAACGCAAAACTACCTCCCTCAACAGTTGACCGCAAATCACTCGTTTTTTACCTTTTCGTTGTTTTATCTTTGTGAGTTTTTGGTTCTGTTGATTGAAATGACACAAAAACAGAAGCCCCCCTTCAGATAAAGCAATTCCCTAGAAGCGTTATAAGGGTTATGAGAACAACAATAAAGATTTTAAATAATTTGACTGTCTAGTAAATAAGTGAACACGTGTGTATGTGTGAGCAGGTTTGTGGTTTGTGAATAAAATAGAAAAGTTGTTGAAATAAAATTGCTGCTGCCACACTTTAAGCATGGAAAATTATAGTAATGCTGCAGAAAAATACCTTTGGTTTTGCTTTATTTTTTCCGAAGAAATTCTTATTGCTTTTAGTTCCACAAAAAAAAAGTATAACCTTTTGTTGTTATTTAAACGATTTTACACTTGACCTATTTCGGTCACAATGAAATCGAATATTATTTCTTGTTTTTGTTTGTGCAATTCAAATATTTTTATGAGAAAAATTAAAACGTTTGTTTGCCTTTATTATTAAATTTATTAAAAAGGACGTGTGTGCTGCTGCTGCTGCTGCTGTGGCTGTTATTTTTTGTTCGGCTGTTTGTGTTTAATGTAATTTCCTTGTTGAGCAAAAACTTATTCAAGTGGCAATACTTTTGTGGTCAAAAACAAACATTTTTTTTTTAACAAAAGTAATAAGCCAGCTACGCAGCAAGAAAATAACTTTCAGAAATAATGTTATTGCTTTGTGGTCACTTAAGTGGATAAGTATGCAAGCATGCAATGTGCCATAGTGAAAGCAAACACACATGTACTTACGCGTACACACACACACACACACACACACACACACACACACACACACACTTACACAAGTATATGCATCCCAGCGAACATATTTCATTAAATTTTTTTTATCTGGGTTATACTGCAATCCCATGTTCTGAGATGTGGTAGCCAAACTGATTGTGGTGCGCTACCAGTAAAAAAATTTTATTTTAGTATTTATTAACACCATAATATTTCAGATTATATGGATAGAAATTGTTTTTTTTATAAAATACAAAATTTTCGAGGAGGTTGTTGCAGACATTTTGTCATAAGTTTAAAATAAAGTGTTCGATTTTATTGCTCCTTGTATCCAGAAACTCAAAATTATACTAGCTGAAAGTTGTTTTAATATAACCTCTTAGCATAAGCGTAGGTAGACTATTGCTCTGGGATGGGCAAGTGCACCCTCAAGAAAAGAAACGCAATTCGCAACTAAAAAAAGCAGAAAGCTTGGGCTGGCAAAAACAAGCTCCAGCCCTTCCCCCTCAACGGTCAATGTCTTTTAGTAGAACCATTATTTCTAGAGTTATTAAGAAAAAGGTGAACAGAATTTTTTCAACGAAATATCTGAATGTTTTGTTCGATCTTGTTGTTGTGTGCTGGTGAGTTTATTGCTTACAGCAAAAAAAATATTTGCTGTTAGTAGGAAGCAAAACAATTTGGATGAACCGAGACACTCAGAACGCCATGCAACTGCGCCTTGTGAAAAATCTCTAATTTTCCAAAAACGGTTGTTTTACAGATTAGTCCAGAATATTTCAAGTTGATCTGTTTGATTTGAATTCAAATCGAACCCCTGATAATAATGTTGTAATTTAAATGGCTAAATTTGTGGTTTTACCACTGATAGAAATGGATATCCCAAAAGTGACTTTTGTAAAGAGGCCATATCATTTCTTCAGGGCCAGATGGACGTGAGCATTACAAGAAATTGTGGCAGCATGAGTACATGAGACCAACTAGTGTATAAGAAAAAAACATAAGCACTGAAAAAATATTCTTGCAAAGTGTTTGGAAAAATAATGATTTTGTTGTAATTTTTACCCAAGAAGTAGAAAACATAAATAATTATTGGACACCATAAAAGGAATCAATTTATAAATAATTATTAATAATAAATTAAATTTTAAGGCTAACGATCTTTTGTATAAAAAATTTTTGCAACAAAACAAAAATATTCATTTATTTCAATATTTCGCTCACAATTTGTTGGCTTCTTCAGGAATATTTTTTTAATATTAATAATACTAATAATAAATAATTATTATTTGTTTGCTGGCAAAGCTCTTTTATTTGCATTAGATTTGCACTCAATTTTTCTAACCGAAAATGAAATGTAAAAAAATGGGGTGTACCAACAGAGATTGTTTTATAAATATTTTCATATTTTCTATCCTTCACACACTGGCACTACAAGACTTTCACTTTCACGAAATTCGTTAGAAAAATTGATAATTTGTGTAGTCCGGTAATCTGGTGACCCTTCTATATGTTTAATTTAGTTTTCGCTTGTGCAAATTTTGCACCGCTTTTGTATGTTTTTGTAATAATAGTGCTTTTTCAAAATGATCAGGACCTTAAAAACTAACTAAAGATTTTTTTAGATTAATAATTTTGGAGAATTTCCACGCTTGTGAATATTTCACACTTTTTTACTATACATATTAAAGCAGTTTTTGTAGTTTATAAATTTTTTACGCTTGTGTCTTAACTTTTATGGGTCTGCAACAAAAACGTTTGCTGGGCGACTTATAACAACAACATGTTAGCATTCACAATTAAGAAGAGAAAAAACAATGTGCATTTCAAAGAAAATTTTTACAAATATCGACAACCATTCTGCCAGCAGAATGTGTGTTAAAAACGCACCAATATTGGCAGTGTTTTAATGACTCTTCCTGCAACTGAAAAACTGAACTAAAAAATATTGATCGAACAATCGAGAAGCTGTATAATATAATGAGGCAGTTGGGAAAGGCTAATGGAGCAGTTTTCTTTCAAAAACTCTTAAAGCAAGTGAAATGAAGTGCTCAAGAAATTTGATGCATTAAAAGGTCTTCAAAACATTTTTTTAAATTATGGCACACTGGTAAGAAAAATATCCTTACGTTTTCTTCACGGATTTTTGTATTTACAAATTAACTATAACGCATATTCCGTTCTGTTAGCAGTACCGCTGTAAAATGAAGAACAGTTCTTCGTACAGTTCTTTCTCACTCGTATCGTTCACTCACTCTATTGAAGTTGAAATAAGAGCGAATGACCATAATGAGATTAAAATCTGCTTATAAACTTCAGTAGTGATATTCTTGAACATGGTGGCCATGGGAAAAGTTCAAGACGTAGCACAAAAAGTGGTTTCAGAAAACTAAAGTCGCATACTTTTTTTAATTTTTAGTTTTAAAAGATAACGGAAATAAAGAAAAATATAACTTCAAGAAAAAAATTCATAGCAAAAAAACAGTTAAGTGATTTGTGGGCCTGATACTGAAAATTGTTGTTGGAAATTTTTTCTATTAATCGCTTTTCAAAGACAATAGACGTTTCAAAACTTTTCAACTCTACTGCCGAATTAGTTATCATTAACTACAAAAGGCACAGGAAAGAGCTTTAAGTTGTTTAATTTGTATTAGTCAGCTATCGTTTAAATCGAGTAATAAACTATTTTTTCCACTATTAATTTAACTTTATAGTGAACTATATGATTTACAATTTGTAATAATTTTATTAGGCCTTTCAGTAAAATTTTGACTTCTTCAAAATTGAGAAAATTTTTTTGTGATAAAATTGCAGTGATCAGTATTTTTAAAGAAGACAAGAAAAGAAAAGTTGATGGCTCATTGGCTGGGGCACATACCATGGCTGTTTCACGACCACCACGTCATTCATCAGCAGCCAAATTTTCTTCGAACCCAGGCTATGGCTAATTGCATACTGTTTTTAAGCAGCAACGCATAACCAGCCGATTACCTGGGCTCTTCATTATTGTTTGTCTGTATTTAATCTTGTTGATAAGCTTATCTTCTTTAAAAATGCTGATCACTCCACTTTCATTACAAAAAATCTTTCTCAATTTTGAGGGGCTAAAAATTAATTTAGAAAGTCCAATAAACAACTAACAATTATTTTTACTACAGTTTTAATTATTTTTTGAAAACTAACGTCATAATTTTGTAAATCATAACGCGGCACCATAGCTTCAGTGAAAAACAACAACAAGTTTTCAGTTTTTAAAAAAGAGGAGCTCATAGATGAAATCGGAATATTTTGTTTGTGAGCAAGCCAACAAAAATTTTGAAAAATATTTTGAAGTATGTTTATAATTCTGGCGCTGAGCAGTGAATTGCAAAATATATTCTGAATTTATGAATTTTAGCATCTAGTTTTCGATAACTACTTTTGTGCTAAATTAGTAGCATAAGCTTTGTAGGCCTATAAGTCACTTGTGCTCAGTTTTTTAACATCAAAAGATTGATATTATGACAACAGTGCTAAATATAAGTAAACTTTTAATTTGTTGGGAAAAAATTTGGGTAGATTTACAAAAAAAGGGGAAAAAGTAGCAGTAGTACAAAGAAGTTAAATTTTTTTAACATTTTAGAAGTGGCAGTCTTCGTTGATTAAACTAAAGTTTAAGGTTTATTTTCTAAAGGGAACATCAAGTATATAATATCTTTTCAGTCTTTTTATTTCATCACTATCATTTAACAGATTAATGGCAAGTGGATTTGTGTGAGAGCCCAGTATTTTCAAATATCTATCAGCAACACGATCAGTGGCCACAGTAACCTACTCATGGAAATTTAAATTAGCAACAATATGCATATTTTATTTAACAATTAATATTGTTACACCCTTATTCACAAAAAAATATTTCAGGCTGATGAGGCTCTTATACGACATATTTGTATGGAAAATATGTCAAATAAGAGTTTAATAAACCTAAAATATTTATTATGAATAAGATCCTTAGCCTGTAGCCTCATATTTCAACAATAGTTCTTCTTCTCTTCGAATATGGTTACGACAGCCATATTGTTTTAGATGTAGGCAAGCATTCATGTGAAATAATTGCTAAAAGGTAATAATTTTAACTAGAGTTAATTCTTTAGAGTTCACGCTTAACACAACTTCAAGCTATTGTTTTTCCCCAGCTATTCCAATACATAAAGAAATAATATCGCATACAAATGTTGCGTAACCATTTTTCAACAGCGACTATTGAGATAAGAAAAAATTGAGCCACTAGAAGCCATGTTTTTGCCAACAAATATCTTGCTATCGCGTTAGAAATCTAATACGGAAAACATTTTTCAAAATGAGCGAATATCGTTGAACAACACAGCACTACCATCTTCCCCCCGAAATAGTTCAAGTCCCGATAAATATTTTGTTAGAGTATAGTTGATTAATTACGTTCCTTTTAGTGTTTGATGTTCTTTTCATAGTAGAGCATACCTTAAAATAACTCAAACTGATTTTTTCTATGGGATAGTGTGGCGTATACTTAATTAGTTTATAATAATAAATATATATAAATAGCTAATACGCAACAGCTGCCAAACACCACAGATAACAGGTTGCTGTACATACATATGTATGTATTTAGTTAAATTCTTCTAAGCCTTTTAAATATTTACAAATAATTTCATTTAATTTCATAACTGTAAAAATGACCCCTTACGATGACACGCTCAACACAACACGTTCTGTAAATAAAATGCCATTAGTTGAAATACTGAATATTTTATGATTTCTAATGGACTTTTAGGTGATTTTTAAGGTGGTGTTCATCATACTGAGAAATTTTATAGCAGTTGTTTATAAATTCAAACAACGAAAGTTCCATGCAAAATATTGATTCGTAACTTTTATATACATACATGTACAGAAAAATTATTCTAACAAATATGCAATGTATAGACTTGTGGTAATAATACACAATTATGTGGGAATTTATAAACAAAATGTTGTAATAATAATGGCAGTAGCAAAAGGTCTGTATTAGCATGTTAATAATTAATTAAATTTTAAAAGTCAACCCCTGCCTTTAGTTGAAATTTGCCCACCTTTGCCAACAGGTTTAATTTCATAGCAAATGAGATTTTCTCAACTGCGAAGGCTTTACCCAAATGGGTGTGTTCAAATACATGAGTGTGTGCGTGTATGTGTTTACTTGAATGTATACATTCATAAATTGGAATTTAAAGCGGGACCTGTGGTTATGGTTTATTGGCATTTTTAATAATGTTTACAGCTCTTAATTGAAGGTTTACGCTCATACGGCCACATTTTAATCAAAATGCCAGGCTACAGAATAAAATGGTATAAAAAAAGCGAAATACAAATTATTAAACAACAAGGATTTGCTTTTTAATAACATTTTCCGCAATTACAAGACAGCTAACGATTAAATTTTGATAATGATAAAATGCTGGTAAACCAGTTTGAAAGTTGGCTCAGTTAAGTTTTGTTTTGCAGTCACATGCATTGATGGAAATATTAACACTGAGTAGCCCAGGAGGCGTGAAACTGTAATTAGTTATAATAATAGAAATTATTTATTCAACAGCTGATTGTGGGCAGTTCGTTTTAAATTTGGTTTGAAATTTCATTTTCAGATTTGGCCTTTCACGAGCAAATATACCTCGCGGTTTTTAATTTTTAAAAAATTTTCTAAAATGGAAAAATAAGCAAGTGGGAAAAAATCTTAAATGAAGGGTACATCAAATCCAGCTTCTTGGCTTAAAATCTTTTTTTTTTTTTCTTATTATCATTTAACAGGAAACCAAAAAAGGTAACAGTGATATTGTGTTCCATCTTAATTTCCTCATAATTATGTGCGAATAGATATTATTAAATATTTTTAAAGTATATACTTCGAAGACATTTAACGCAAAAGCTGACTCACCAAAATATTTATTTTCCAGAAAAAAATTCTTTGCTTGTATTTAAAAAAAATTCAGAAATAATAAAATTAAGATACAATTTCATAAAGGAAAGCAAACGAACAATTTATGGTTTATTCGAAATCTTAAAACTTGATATAGGCTGCATAAAATTGAATATTTTCTTTCACAAGCTGTGAAATGTGGATACTTCCTTTCCTAAAGGCCGCATGTTGAGTGGTTATTTTAATCAAACTTGAAAATGACTCACCAACATACATGGGCATATGTAGACCAATACTACAGCAAACTATATGCTGTTTGCTTTTCTCAGCACAAGCATTTCAAAATTGTTATCGCTTAGGTTTTGTCTTCTGGAGCGATTCACAATTCCAGCGAAAGAAAACAGTCGTTCTACAGGTGCTGATTTACAGATTACTGCATTTTTACACAAATCAGTAAAACTTACTGAATTCTGATCTTATTTTCAGCAATCAGTACTTTTTTGCTGAATACTGACTTTTTTTCAATAATCAGTAAAATTTACTGAATACTGTTTTTTTTTCAGTAACCAGTAAAGTTTACTGAATATTGATTTTTTTTTTCAATAATCAGTCAAATTTACTGAATACTGTTTTTTTCTTCAGTAACCAGTAAAGTTTACTGCATACTGAATTTTTTTTCAATAATCAGTAAAATGTACTGAACATTGATTTCTCTTTTCAGTAACCAGTAAAATTTACTGAATATTGATTTTTTTTCCAGTAATCAGTAAAAAAAAAAATAAAGTACTGAAAAAGTACTGGTACTGAAAAATGCCCATCTATGCTCACCAAACTTAAATACTTCCTCTGTTTTTTTATTACCTATTAAAATCCGATACTGATATATGAATTTATTGGTCAAGCTTAAGGTTGTGATCTTATTTTATTTTTAATATTTTAATACTGGTATTCATTAAAAAAATAAAATGTAGTTTAAATACATTTTGGAATAATTTTTTTATATAAAATTTGTTCTAAAATGTATTTCAACAACATTTTAAATTTTATGAATACCGGTGTAAATATTTATGTACATATTTATATATTCCTGACAAGCTTCTCATAATTTCTTTGTTTATTTTGTTCATATTTATTTCTTAGGTGTGTTTCTATGCAATATATGTATATGATTGATAACTGCATGAGACTTAAGCCGAATTGTAGTCATTTGAAAAATATTAAATTTTAAATATGTAGGTGTTTTGATCAACCGATTATTTTATTTCCCACATGGTAATTCTAAAAACAGAACCACAAATTCCCAATTGATTTTAATATTATTGTTAATTTTACTTTGTATTTGTTGTTAATAACTATAAACAGATATTCATGGCGTTTTCTTTTCTGAATAAAACTTATTAGGAAAAAAAAATTTTTTTGAAACAAAAATGGTAATTTATTGCAAAGTTTTTCATTTAACAAAAGTAAAGAAATAAGCAACGAATGAATTAGCTTGAAAATTTAGTTATTTCGTAACCACTACAATACTTGATAGCACCCTACTTGGCGTTGAACTCAGATCGTAGTAGGCACAAGCTGTCACAGCGAAGCTTAGGCCAACTAACTGAGTCCTGTTGGACCATCTAATTCGCTAGCTTCGCATAGTTCTTCCATACAGAAATGTTTTTAAAATTACTTCCTTGTCTGAACAAATTGTAAAACACCTCTAAAAGAGTTTTATGTCTGAACAAGTTGTAAAACACCTCTAAAAGAGTTTTATGTATCACTCGCATTAAGTTTTTCTTGCAGGTATCTCATCAGCACACATCCATTCCCTACCTTTATATATAAACATTTTAGCAGTTGCTTTTGAAAGAAGTTTTTCAAAGTTCATTTCTCAAATAAAATGCATCGTTTTAAGCAGATATATATGTATGTAAAATGGAGACCCAAAAAACATATAATTAAACAATACAAAAAGAAAAGAAACAATTAGTGTTACATCAATATATTTTTTCTGGCACTTAAAGCCATTTGGCCTTTTGAAAATTTTTCATGAATATTTTATAAGCTCACACACAATGTACTCTGATGCATTTGTGTTGCTCTATAAGTTCATTAAAATATATAAAAACGTATGCTTATTCGGCCCTAACCGCGAAAATAAAGTAACTATAATACAAGAGATAAATTTTACAGGAACATTTGGAGCATTATTATTAATACTTAAATTTAATCTAAGACAGTTTCAGTTTAAATAGTCAGAAAAATTTAAAAAACAACTACCGCTATTTAATTTTTGTCTGTTAAATTCCTTTGGTGGTTACGGCTCAATGTGTTTATGTATGCTCTGTTTTTTTTTTATCGTTTTTCATGTCATGAGTAATGTGGTCACCGTTTGGTCAAATATAATTAATGTTCATTTTAATAAACTTTTTACAGAATCAACAAACAAATGAATAAACGCACACAAATAAAGTGGCAACTGTGGCATCTACTGAAAACCGCATGATAAAACAAACAAAACACATGAAAAATTATAAAATAATTTTAGCAGACAAGCACACACAATGATGATTGCAATATCGTCCTTTTGCGTAAACACATGTACCGATTAAAGTTGCACGAAATAAATCTGATGGTGCAACAATGATGGGTGAAAGCAAAAGGATGTGCTGAAAATTGAAAATGACTAGAAGCGAAAGTGTGGATCTTAGATTAGCTTGAAATTTTTACAAAATGTGGCTCAACTGAAGTTGAGGAAATGCAACAATTGATGTATATAATGGAATTCAAATGGCAACGCGTTGCACGTGAACTTGAAAACTTAAATCAGTTTGTTATTAAAAAAAAAAGAAAACATGAGTAATTAAAGGCAAAAGTATCGAAAATGAGGAAGCAGCCGAGAATGATTTGCTGTTACTTTTATGCTGTTACTAATGATTCTGCAAAAGATGGAATTCCACGTTTAGTGATAGTAGGAACTGTTTGTTGTTGTATGCAAAAATATAAATGTTGAAGAAAATTTTGTTGCTATTGATTGTCATAGCAGTGCAGAAGTGCCGTATTCTTTCTCCGCAGAAAATATAAACTAACATTAGCTAAGATGCGGTGCGTTTTGATCGAATTAAATAAATACATTCAGTCAAGTACAAGGCTGGCTCGCACACTTAGGGCTCAGTATGTATGTGTAATGTATGTATGTGAATACATATATTTTTATAAATTTCATCTCTCTGTCTCTTACAGCTTGAGAATTAGGTTTAATTGCTACTTTATATTGTATGGGGACACCTAGTAATTTTCGACTTGTTGTTGTTATTTGCTGTTGTAAGGCATCTGGGAATACATACACTGTGCGAATTTCGGCTCTCTATCTCTTACGGTTCGAGAGATGTAGCTGTTACTTAACGTTGTAAAGGGACACCTGGTAGTTTTACAGTTGTTGTTGTTTTTGGCATTTGTTGTTGTGGAGCATATGTGTATACATATATTATGCAAATTTCATCCCTCTATCTCTCACGGTTCAAGAGTAACGGCTAATTGTTACTTTACGTTGTATAGGGACACCTGGTAGTTTTCGACATGTTGTTGTTTTTAGCATTTGTTGTTGTAGGCTATATGTGAGTACACATATTAGGCACATTTCATCTCTCTGTCTCTTACAGTTTGGGTGTTACTGCTAATTTTTCTTTACGTTGTATAGGGACACCTGGTAGTTTTTGACATGTTGTTGGTTTTATAATTTTTTGTTGTAGGGCATATGTAAATATATACGTTGTGGGAAATTTAGCTCTCTGTCTTTTACAGTTTAGCTGCTACGGCTAATTGTGACTTTAGGTTATATCGGGACACCTGGTACTTTTTGACATGTTTTTGTCTTTAGCATTTATTGTTTTAGAACATCTATAAATACATACACCGGGTGAATTTCAGCTCTCTACCTTTCACGGTTCGAGAGTTATTGCTAATTGTTACATATCGTTGTATGGGGGTACCTGGTAGTTTTCGATTGGTTGTTGTGTTTAGTATTTGCTGTTGTAGCGGCAGGGTACAACTACATTCTGTGAAAATTTCAGCTCTTTAACTTCTACCGTTTTGGGAAATGGACGATGTGACGGACGGACGGACGTAGTTGTACCGGTAATAGGGTTCCGTTTCACTCTGATGAGTAAAGAACCCTAAAATAGAATGTTGAAAAGCTGTTGCCTTTCTCGCAAAAAAGCAATTAAAAAAATATTCTCTGTAGAAAAGGAGGCAAAGAATGCCAAGAGAAATTAAATGCCAATGGGGCCTTACGGCACGATAAAATAATTGGTAATTGTAAATCATAAGCTTTGACTATAAAGTTAAATTGTTGTTTTAAAAATATTCTTATAAAAAACTTTCAATCTTGTGCTAAAAATGTCATTATCAAACTGACCTCATGTACAATTTAAGGAATTTCGTCATGCTTAACTTCTCTTAATAATTACCGTAGTCGTTTTATTTTACAAACACTGATATTTTATACAAAACAAACAGAACTGTAATTATATTTATTTTAAAAATGTTTAAATACAATTAAAATTCTTTATTCTCTACTGTGTTATTATTTCAACAGCATTTTAGCTGCAACAAAAAAGTAATCATTGTCATCGTCATCAGAATTCTCATTTATCATACGAAGTATATTCGTTCAGTTTCATGGCAGCTGCACATTTGTATGAATACCCGCTAGTTTAGGGAAAGCAAATCAACTCGCAACTAGTTGCTTTGTCTTGCAAGAATATTTTTTAGCTTAGACAGGTATGTAGCTAAAGGATTCCTTTTTTAAAATAGAGCTCAATGCACGCAAAGAAAAAGTTTGATAGAGGTAACCAGAGAAACATACTATTGTTGAAATATAAGGTTAGAGGCTTAGCAATATTAATTGTTGAAAAAAACATGCATATTGTTACTAATTTAACTTTCAGTGGTTAGGTTATTGTGGCTACTAACTATGTCATTGCTATATTCAATAATAATCTTGTCATAACCATGCTAATGTTATTTTCAACCATATTGTTGTCGCAGCCAACAATGTTGTTGCCATTTACCATCATACTATTCAGTACTCAGGCATACTATTTTCAATTTTTAACATACTTTTGTAATTTTCAACGATACAATTGTCAAATCCAGCTATATTATTTTCATATCCCAGGTGACACGTGTTAATATTGGCTTGATTAAAAAAAAAACATGGTTCCTCACAACATTATTATGATTGACAGGTCAAAGAAGGAGCCAACCAGGAGTTTAGTTTTTGATGTTGTGCAATTGAAACATATTTAATATGATAATAAATATGATAGCGAAATTGGTAGAGTGGCTTAACTGACTGTATTTAGGTTACAGGTTCAAAACCACATAGTAAAAAAATAATTTGTAAATTACACTGTGCTAGTTGAAAAAACCGACAGACGGGGCACAAAGTGACTAAACTTAATTCGGTTGCGCTGAATTTAGTAGTGCTAACTGCTTCTTTAGGTTAGCTCTTTTTTTTAAGATATACCGTTATCTTCAATATGGAGGAGGTAGAACAACATATATTGTGTTAACTCAAAAACGGTTTGTAATATTCAAAAAGTATACAAACCGAAATTCCGCAACAAAATTATCTTTCAACAGTTGTAAAAGTGCTTTTAATCGGCTTAGTAGTTTAGAGAATAAAAATTTTTTTCGATGAAAAACTTAAATTTTTTTTGCAAAAGTTCGAAATTTCTTTGTTCTTTAAAACAGCATAAAAAATCTAAAAATAAAGTTATGCTGATGGATTTTTATACATTCATAAAAAACAAAGTTGCAATTAAGAAAAGCCATAAATGACTACAGTCGGTGGACAACTTTAGAATTTATTCACAAATAATCAAAAATTGCAGTTTCAACCGGTCACCAGACGAAACCCCAAAAATAAAAATTATTTTTTTTTTTTATTAAATGAAAGTAGTATGGAAGAAACATTTGTTTGCTTATCAAAACAAAGCAATTTCAACTGAAAAAATTAAAAAAAAAACAACTTCTATATCAATACTCAAAAGGCAAAATTCCGTAACTAACAAATTAAATTGTTTTATTTCATTAAACTTCGGAATGATAATCCGTCATTCCTCGTCCACTTTTCGTTTTTGAACAGCCCGGTATCAGCGTTATATGAACTTCAGCGTTCTTTAGTTTTTAAAGTAACTTTTGGTTTCTTCCTCTGTCAGGTAGTTATTACAATAACCTTTTCCCCCTTGTCAGTTAGTCGTTTTTGTCGACAGACGGCACACCGTGATGAATTTTCATACATTCATAACAAACAAGGTTTCAAACAAAAAAAGCTGTAAGTGACTAAAATCGGTAAACAACTTTGGAATTTATTCAGAAAAAATTAAACGGCCACCGAAGCCTCAAAAATTAAAAAAATTTTTTTTTTTTTTTTATGAAATGAAAGTTATATGGGTTTAGTCACTGGGTGCCCCGTCTGTCGGAAAAAAAAAAATCAAATTCAAGCACATGATTGAATTAGGTAGGTAAAGAGAATTATTTAATGAACGAGTCGAGCTTTAAAGGGGCTTGGGATTGATTTATGTACTAATAAATTGAATTGTATATTCAATGTTTTTAATGATGGCATCTATGAAGTTTGTTAAGCTTTCACAAAGCTTTTCCCTCCTTTTTCATACAGAAACTGCAGGGTATAATTATTCTTTGGCATAAATTTGTTTATATGTTTACTTTACCTATGAGATAATTCATAATAATGCTGACTTTAATAAATATTGTAAATTCTTGTTGCTGTTGTTGTTGGTGCTATTTTCCATTATACGATAATTCGTAGCTTTTATTCTCTCTGTGCCTCTCATTACAAGTTAAGAGTAGGCTAAAAAATTTTTTAATTATAAAGCACAAAAATGCAAACACAACGAAGTAAACATAAATAAAAAAAAAAATGTGCGTGTAAAAGTATTTAAAAATAACTTTTTTTAATTGCCTGTATTTTGGTAATAATAAAAGGATACACTATTTTTAATGGCATCAGCAAAACAGCAAGCAACATTTTTAAGGAATTGGAAAATGCTTGAGTAGATATGAAAGTAATTGATTAAAAAACATGTGAGATTTCTTAAGGCAGCAGAAGCCGTTCATGTTGCAAAAGTTTTAACAAAATGTTGCCAAACACAAATTTATGAAGCTTTTAGCTTGTCTGTAGAAATACCTAAAGTCTTCGGCAGGCACCGAACCGGCGACCTCGAATACTCTTAGTTGATTCTTCTAGCATCTTTCTCATAGAATACAATAAATTGATATAGATTTGTTGGGGCCCCTTAGAGCAGCATTATGCACTATGAACCTTGAACTAAAATCATAAGAACTTGAAAACCGTCTTGGTCTCCCTGTTCTCATGCAACAAATTTATACGAAAAATAAAATAAATTAACTTAAAACTACCAATACAAAATATATTTATTATAAAAATAATTTTTGTATTCTATATTATATATTATATTTTAAGGCGGGAAAAATATTTTTTAAATGTTTGTTAATCCAATTTTTTCAATAATTTGTTTTTTGTTTTTGAATTTTATAGTTATTGGAACGAAGTTCCTTAACGCGGCTTGCTGGTAGTGGAAATTAGTAGAAATCGTCACAAAAGCGTGTGAGCTGTTTATATGTATTGGTGTACTGTCGACAAACAATTGTGTATGATGGGCGGTGTCTCCACTGACAGCAGCGGAGACACCTACCAATAAATATTAATTAGTTGGAAAACGTTCCAAAAATTTAAAGAATCATAAAATTTCAAAATTTCAAAAACAACACAAAATAAAACATACAGATTTCACCTTGTATTACATTCAAAGATGAAAAAAAAAACGTAAGGAACTTCGTTCGTAACGGGGGTCCCCCGACCGCATTTCTTTTTTTTCCTGAAGATGCCAACAAATTGTTGGCGAAACATTGAAAATAAATAAGTAATTGCTTAAAATTATTTTTTATAAAAAAACGAAAGATCATAAGCTTGAATAATTAATTTAACAATCTAAAGATCAAATAATATAAATATAAACCAAAAAAAAAATTATTTTTATATTAACTCTCTAGTTGCTGAAAAGGCAAAAAATCTAGTCAGTAATTTCCAATGGATTTTGAATAAAACTTAAATGCAATTGAAATACTTGATTAATATGCAATAGTGATTATATTAAAATTCCTTTAAAAATACCATTCACTAGGAAATAATTCAGTTACCGATAATAAAATAATTACATATTTTTTGGTTCTGAAAGTTACTGGAAGGTATTGGAATATAAAATTCATATTCTGAAAAAGTGCCAGGTACCTCACAAAGTTTAAATAGAAATTGGCGAAAGCGCCAGAACTTGACTTAGCAACAAGCTTCGTTAAATGAAATATGCATAAATTATATTGACAACTTGTCGTAAAAAAATGATGGCGATTTTTATCTGTTGCAATGGCGGAGAGCGTGAGGCTGCGGTTCGAGTACCGTCAAACGACAGATTTTCAGTACAAAGGTAAAATAAATAAAATATAAAAAGTTGGTACCACACAAGTCAAATGTAATTTCGATTTTCGAACCAAAGAATAATCATTATTTGGTTTTTTTCAACCCCTGTTTTTATATTTTATAGGCCATATTCATAATAATTATTGTAAGTTTATTATGCTCTTATTTGACGTATTTCTAAGGAATATTTGTCAAATAAACGTGTGAGAAACCTTCAATAGTTTTTATGAATATGGGTGTATATATTTGTTTTTTTCAGCTAAAGGTTTTTTTTTTGTTAAAAATATTTAATTAAATATTTTTAACAAAAATAAATATATAAAAAGAATATTAACTTTCAATTTCTAATTATGGTTCCTTAGTTGGATTTGACTTCCTAACAATTGAGAAAATTTGTTTTGTGGTGAAATTGTAGTGAACCACATTTTCAAAGAAGAAGGAAAAGTAACGTTGAAGACTTGTTCGCTGGAAGCATACCATGCTTGTTTTTATATCCACCACGACGATCATCAGCATCCAAATTGCTTTAAACCAAGGTTATAGCTAAGTGAATATTGCTTTAAGCAGCAGCCATTTTACTTTAATTCTGAACTGCATTCATACATGGAATCAAGGATGTTTCAATAACAAACAATATTTTTTTTTTCAGTAGACGTTTTCTACGGGCTGGTAATAATCAACCACTGGCTGGTTTGTTTATCACCAGCCCGTTGGGAGCCAATATTGAATGAGTTATTATAAGCATATGGTCAACAAGCGAAAAACTCAACAACAAGTTTTGTTCTTAGCTCAATGCAAAAGCAAAATCACCCCAGAAGTGTGTAAAACAAATAAAAGTACATCTTGGTTGATTGAAAAATGTAAGAAAATCATTGAGCACCTCCAGCTGGGGGACAATTAGCTATTTCGAAGCTGCCGCACTGCTCTTTAGCCGCTGTCCTTGACATGCACTTCCTTGATACTTTTTTTTTTGGCCTCTCGATTTAATATAAACCACAACAATAATGTTTTTATATAAAATTCAGAGTAAAAACATATATTTTTTTGAAATGTATTAATTTAGGTCCAAAAATGAACCTTTTCAAAAAATGTTTGCTGTATTTTTCAGCTGTCTATGTGCCGACGACATTTCGTTGGTACGAATCAACTCATCAGTAGACTTGAAAAATTCTTAAAAGTTTGTTTGAAACTTCACTACTTTTATTCCATAATTCCCATGAACAGAATGAGGATCAGAAATGTTCAAAGAAACCTTCAAATATTCAAAAAGCTTTTACTTTTTGATACTTTCAAAAACACAAATCGTAGTAACCGATGGTAACTCGTTGTATAGAAGGTTGCAAAGAAAAGTAAAAGAGTTGCAAGACGAAAAGAAATGTTTGATGGGTTAAAGGTTTGTTTGAACATTTCTGATTCTCATTTTATTCAGGAGAATTATGGAATAAGTAGTTAAGTTTCGAACAAACTTTTAAGAATTTTTCAAGTCTACTGATGAGCTGATTAGCATCAACGAAATGTCGTCGGCACATAGACAGCTGAAAAATACAGCAAATATTTTTTGAAAAGGTTCATTTTTGGACCTGAATTAATACATTTCAATTGACTCTTAAAGCAAATAAATAATTAAGTTCATATTTGTATATTTTTTTTATTTAAATAAAGTTATAAAATTATATAAAATTTTCATTTTGTTTTCTATGTGCTTATTACAATATTGAACTAATTCACACATAGCCAGGTTACATAACAGCTGGACTTGAAATTAAAAATGCAATTAATTTGATAATTATGAAGTTGTGGTGCTCCCAAGTTCTATAGAATCGGTTGTAGTGGAAACTGTTGGCTTCTGATATTTCTATATCACATTTGTTTGTGCAAGTACTTGTGTTTTATATTTTCTAAGCTTTAACTTAGAGTCATTATGACTCAGCTAATATTCAGAAAACTTTGTGATAATTATTCTAGAACATCATAAACAGAATATACGGAGCAAAACATCACAGTTGGGGCTGTTTTCTTTAAAACTAAGTTCATGCATCTACAAAAAGAGCTGATTCAGAAAAGTGTTCAAGTAAACAGTAAGAAAATTTGTAAACTGCCAAGTGCTATTCGAGAATCAGCAAAAATATTTCTAATAAGGGTAAAAACGTAACAGCATACAACTCCCTGCTTGTCCTGTTTAAATGGCTTGCCATTAGCACACCTTTTTTTTAGAAGAAAATTGCTTGTTTTGAAAGCTTTTTAAGGCCATTGTTGATTTAAGTATTCTTCATCTCTTATTAAGTGTCATTTGGAATTCATGACCGGATTCATCTTGGCATAAAAAAAATATATGAATGTAGCTATATGCATTTAACTTTTTTTTACAGAAAGAAGAATGGCAGTAAATACAAAGTTGTATGTGATAAATAATTGAATCGAAACATTTTCTCAGTCCTTGTGATTTGTAATAAATAAATCCTATTTTTAATTTATAGAGAAAGTATGCAAATTATTGACAAAAGAAACTAGAGCAAGTGATGTTTATTTCTTACAATTCGGTATTTGGAAATGAGAATAGTTGTTGGACAAGAAAAAATCCCTTAAACATATTAAGTGTAATCAAAACGCAATGGCATAAGAGATATCCTGCTGTCAAAATCCTCCATATACAATACCTTCTCCGCCCACTCTACCCAGAGTTTCAACGACTTCGTATCCACACCTGACATTCAGTGTTCAAAGGAGATTTACCCTTAAAGTTAAAATGCTATAATCGGTTGACTACGGAATTGAGTCCCTGGTGTCCAACACAGTTGTATGGACGCATGTATTTGTTGTGCTCAGCTTAACTGCAGCTCTTGCGGTAACCTCAACTGCCAATCAGTGTAAAAGAGCAACCAATGCCTTAGTTGGAGTTTTGCTTATAGTACATAAGGGCCTTATTTACAGCCAGGTCCTTAGAAAAAATCTGCTACCTCTTGGAAAAGAGCTGAAAGCAGGTTGAAGTGTACCACTTTGAGGTTTTATGTTAAATCTCACAATTTCAGTGCTGCCACTTAAAACACCCGCTTACCCAAGCTCACGTAAGACTTCTATTTATTATTATTTATTATTATATTAATATTAATATAATATATAATAATATTAATATATATTAATATATAGAGCGCTTAGAGCTCACATTAAGCCAACGCGAACATAAAACAAAGAAAATTATAAACAGCAAAAGCAGCCTTTTGAAGTGATGAAACATCATCCAAGAAACAACAAAATAAAAATCACTGCTCTGGTTGATGTTAATAAAACTAACAGGTTATTCATTTCGTGGTTTCAAAAGTATAGGACTGGAATTCGACATCAGTCAAACTAAGTTGTTAAAGCACTTTTTTCCTTTTCAGTTGAAAGTCTGACATTGACAAAAATGGATCGCTGAACTATCACACAACGCATACGAATTATCAAAACATACCACAAAAATAGTGATTCTGCCGCAGCCACATATCGTGCTTTAAGAGGAGATATTGGTTTAAATAATCGTCCATTTACACAAATGATTGGCAAAATTGTGAAGAAATTTGAAGAGACTGGAGCGGTTACAAATCTTGTAAGGCCGGTGCATCATCGTTTCGCTCGTTCCGCTGAAAATGTAGCTGCTGCATATTTTTGAAGGTTATGTTTGCTCGACGAGCAAAAAAAAAAAATCATGGTAAACAGCTATTTTTTAAACTTCCAAACACTTGTAAAAGCCAATTAAAAATTTATCTCAAATTTAGTATTTGTTCATCGAGCAAACCTAACCTTAAAATATTTTTTTTATTTATTTATATTAAGAACACTTAAGAATAGAATTCTTTTATGGTACATTAAAATGTTACTTTGACATATATGGTAAAACGGAAAAAATATACATGTACTTATAATATAAATCTTATACTAATTAGTTTCCAGTATTATGTAAACTTTATCACATTATTATAATGTTTAAAAGCGAAAAAAGGAAGATATACAAAAATAAAAAAGTAAAAGTAAATTGATAAATACTCGTAAGTTTTCAGTTTATGCTCGTTTTCTTTTCTTGCTTTACGATTGAAAATATATGAATATATATTAATTTTAATTTTTTATAAGCAGGTATTTGCTCAAAATAAGTATTAACAAGAACGTAGTGGTCACGTTTTTTTTTTGCCAGCAACTATTTGTTCTTATATAACCATACCTTAGAAAATACAAGTTTCTAATGTACATACCTTTTAATATATTACAAGGTTTTCTGGCACTTTCCAGCCGTTATTGAATATCCTTATTATTACTATACTTTTTTTTAACGCAAGCCTTAATTTCGTAATGATTGTGTGTGCGTTTGTAGTCATACATACATACATGCACAGGTAAATGTTTTTCAATTGCAAGTAGAGAACACAGAAAGAAGTAGAGAAGAAGAAAAAAAAGCAGAGATAAATATTTAAGGACATCATCGTCGCTTCATTTCCTTTACGGAAAACTAAGCTGAATGCAATTGCTCTTTGAAGTTATGAATTGGTTTGGTGTATTAGTTCTAGATTGCAATTTACTTTTCGCATTGATGTGTGTTTAGGTGAAAAATCGAATCTATCCCCGTTTGAAGGTGTGTGTTTGTGTGTGTATAACAGGTTTTATTCATCTCTAAGTATGCTCTCTGAAGTACGAGTGTATTGTGGTAGTTGTTTAGTATGCCTTCCGGTTAGAAATGTGTAAAAATGCATTTAAATTCCTTAATAGTTCATGACGAAAATGAAAAAAACACACAAACAGTTGTTGGATGCCGGAGAGACAAATGTCAGATGTTATAAAACTCATGTGCCGTATGAAATCCATATGGATGGGAAAGTTGTGAGACGAAAAGAAACAAGAAAACATGAATGGCAATGCAAATTCATGGTATTGGAAGCATGTCCGTGAGAACGACCACATATATGCGAGTGTATGCGTGTGTATGCTTTTGAGGACATCAATTCATTTTTGTTGTTTTGTGTTATGCAAAAAAAAAAAAAAAAAAAATTTGAAGGAAAATAGAAACTCTAGAGATAAAAAATAAATACAAATTGACAAAATACACTCTCATGTCTACAAGCAGCAACTTTGCATACTCATATCAGTATTTGCAGATAAACCAGCAATTCCAAATAGAAAACAGACTTTGGCTTACAACTACTCAGGAGGAAGTGAAAAAACCCCGCTATTAAGATGACAAAAAGAAGATTGAAAAAACAAAATCAAAAATCATGCATACAATTTATTTCTGATAAACGATAACAGAAGGCATAATCGCTGGAGTGTAATGAGTCAATGAATGAATGAATGAATGAATGAGTGGTCGTGCTTACGTTTTGGCTGCATAAATAAATAACACAGTTTTCAGTCAATTTTGCATATTGATGTGATTTTCCGCCAACGTCTTCGGGGACATTCATGGCAAATTTCTACTGCAAGTTTTCAATTGTGCAACATATTTGTTTTTGATTTCTTTTGGGGACGAACAGGATTAAAGACAAATGGAAGTCTGAAAAACATGATGTTTCAGTAAAATAAAATAAAACAAAATTTACCTAACAGAATGCGAGTTCGTTAAAAGTGAACGGAAGCTAATTCACTGTACAACATAATAAATAACATATACATATACGTAAAAAGTTTTGTTCACACACACAACATTATTGGCTATCAATATCTTAATTCACTTATCACCAAGCCATTTTTATATCACGTGGCTGCACTAAAACTAGCCACTAGCCAGACATGAGCAAACAGTCATCACTCACGTCTGATTATGTGTCTGTGTGGCTTTTATGTTAATAAATTTGCTGCAGACATTCAATAAACGACGCAAACATCAGAGTTTTTGTAATTCTCTAGCGTTCATTTCTCTCACGCCGTCGAGTGGTGCTGTTTTTTCTCACCCAAAGATAGTTTTACATAAACTATAAAATTATGGCTCTTTTTAATCCGCGCACTTTTCCATCACTTCGATAATTGCATACCAATTGAGCTCTTTTCATTTTGAAGGCTTAAAATACACATACAAACATAAACATTTTTGATTTTGCTTTAATCAAAGCCAAGTGGGAAGAGAGTTCTCGATTGATTTTGCAACCTGTAATGATTTTTTCATGTTTATGTAGACTTTTAAAAATTAAGTTCCTCTGGAGTCAATTGAAGAAAGGCACCTACAAAGCAGCAAGAATATTGTAATTGTAATTTTCCATGCAACAATGAATCTAAATTTTTGTTATTACAACGTAAATAGTCAATATTCAATACCACCCACATTTAAAATTTTTATTAGTAAATGTTATTTTCAGAAATTGTCAGTAGTACAGCTGACTCAATCAAAAATCACTACTGTTACATTTACAGCAGGGTGCAAGCAAACTTCATTTGTATGCACATATGTATATCTATATGTATGTATAAAGAAACACAAAGAAGCAAAAATTACGCATTTTACTTCTGGTTTTTCATCCTCTTATTTATGTATCTATTTATTTACTATGAAATTTCGAAAGAAATGAGTTTTTTTCTGTCGCACAATAGTGCACACGTGCGAAAAAAAATTGCTTCAATATAAATATCAAAAACTTTTGGTTTTTGCTTCAAGCAGAGCCAATCCCAAGTACGTGTAGCCGAACAAGCACGACCGCGAGTGACGAGTTTATTGCAAGGCGAATCAACTACAAGTGGTCGCAATTCAACTGGCTTCAACATTTGCTCTCCAGTTGCCATACGTTTTTTTGGCGTTTGCTATAAGCTTTGACAGTTTAGAAGCCAAAAATCGTGGAAAAATGTTGAAAGGAATTGGGTGCGGGCAGTTGTAATGGAGCCTTGAGTTTATTGCATGTGTCCTGGGCACTTTACGCATACATTTTGTTAGTTGTGAAATCATTATTGGCTCTCAAAACCTGAATTCATCTAATCAAGAATAAACAAAATTTCTTTTTACGTAATGCGCATAGTCTTTTTTGTGCTGTCAACTTCAATCGCCTTGCCCAGGGCTGTTCCGCTCTATACAAAGCAAAAGGACATGTGAGCGCATTATTCTAATTTTTCTTAGCCCAACCAATTAACGTGGTAGAGTTTGCTAAAAAAAGTATCCTGAAACGTACTTGATTCAAGTCAAAGTTGATACAAAACACGAAAAGCTTCAGAACTGCCATTTTTTAGCATACTAGCCTAACATATCTCCTCCTTAGGGGAGCTCTCATGTAAAAATGGTTATTTAAATTTACCCATAGTTCTAACTATTATCAGGGTGCTTCTGTAAAATATACTCTTGTGAAATTCAATGTTGCTACTCTATTTTCAGCGAATTTTGTTTTCGTTCTTGTTTGTTGATGTGTCCATATGTATGTGTATTATTTTTTAGTTGCCTGTGTCCATGTGATTGGACTAGTGGTTCCGTTATTTGACGGCTACTATTTGATAGTCTGACCGTACCTTTAGTCGTGACTTGTGAATATACACCCATACTACCACTATAATGGAAGTTTGAAGTTTTATAGGAATTAAATTTTCTTCTTAAAAAATAAAATTTTGAATTTTGTTTATTTTTCTTTAATCTTTTCTCTCCATTAGCCGATGAATGAGTCAATGTAACAAAAGTATCAATCGAATCCACAAAAAGGTGCCAAAATTTAGTTTGGGTTGCTTTGAATCATATATTTTATGCTTTATGACCTGTAACGAAATGTTACTACCAATGTGAATTCACAACAAATAAAGCATTAAAAACCTAATCAAATGCGTGTCATGAAAATTAAATTAATTTTTTAACTTCTACAAAGCGGTAGGGGTCAGTGATATCATTATTATGACTTATAGAAGACTCTTTTAACACTCAAATACTATTTCACCAGTTTTGGCTTAAACAACTTTACTTAATTTAAAAATAAAATTATTTGAAATTGTGTTGAAAATCTAAAAAAAAGTTAAATAAATTCCCAGATATATTTATGTAATAGAAATATTATTGAAATAACTTCATGACAAAAAAGAAAAGTTGTTATTCATAATAAAAACCATTAAGTAAATAGCTTTAGGCATTAAAGAAGTAACAGACAACAAACGTGGCATGAGACAACATTCAAAATGTTATCAAAAAACATCAAACATCACCTTTTGTCATCATCATCACAGTACAGCACCATCAGCAGTGGCAATCAAAAGTCAGAAAATGCCATACACGCAGCCAGGCAGTCGGACAGACAGACAGACAGACAGACAGACAAACACGCGGACAGAGACATTAATTTATTTACAAAACAGATGAAAAACAAATATGCGAATTAAAGGAAAAAAAATCACTCCCTCCGCCCGTATGATAAAAGTATAATTTCAATAATAAAACACAAGTTATTGTCACTGTTACAAAAAAAAAAAAAAAAAAAAAAAAAACAACCAAATAAGGAATAAAAAAAACATACCCAGAAATTGTCAAACAAAATTATTATTACGTTATAAAGGTGAAAAAGATAAAAAGACAAAGTTTCTATTTAAACATACATTTATTCCTACACATCTGTCGCCACTGTTCTTCTTCTGTTTCTTCTTGTTTTTCAGGCTTTTAGAAACAATTTTCTTTGAATTCATATACTTTTTTTTTTGGGAAATATTTGTTTATGCATTAACAGATGAAAGCAATTTTAGAGCAAACTGTGTGAGAAGAACACATGAAGGGATTATGGTTGGTATCAAGTTATGTTAATGCCAGATAGCCGCATAACTACTAAAAGGTGGGCCAAAGGAACTCACTCTATTCAAAATTGCTCTTATTTTTGCAAATGGCTTCCAATGTCAAATCTGTTTTTATATTTGTGAACTAGACAGCCTTAGAATACAAATGAACAAACCATGGAGAGATACACTCCCCAATAATGCGATCTATGACGAAGTGGACGATTTTTCGACCGAAATCGTAATGAGCGATGAGGCTGATTTCCACCTCAGCGGGTACGTGAACAAGCAAAACTGTCGCTTCTGGGGCACCGAAAATCTATGAGTGATGCACGAAGAGCCATTGCACCCAGTCAGGTGGGCTGTTTGAGTCCTCTGGGTGTGTGTTTAAGGCTGTTGTCACGGATGACTTCTTTTGCTATTTTCGCATTTAGATCACTCTCTCTCTCTCTCTCTCTCTCGCTCTCTCTCTCTATGTCATCTCTAGTGTACCATTCAGCGTTGACTATAGTTCGCAGTATTCTAGATTGGCTTCGTTGAGTAATTTTTAAATTAGTTGTGCTCGAAAACAACTTCATACTCATTTATTTGAAATATTTTTTTCCGCTTTTTGTCGTTCAACAACTTTTAATCTTTCATTATGATAAATATTAAGTAAGATTAAAATGTAAAATATCAGTAAATAACTTTTTTCCACAGGGAACTAATAGCGTTGAGCTAAACGTGAAGCAGCTGTGATTGTACCAGTGTTGCCAGTTTAGCGGGTTTCCAACTGGATTTAGGGTTTGTTTTCTTTTAGGGGTAAATTTGGGGTGTTAAATTCTTTCGGAGAAAATTCAGGGTGGAACCAATTTATTTTTGGGGTATTTTTAGGGGATTTCTGTGTTTGGTTAAACGGTAATATGGCAGAAGTTAGAAGATTTTTCAACTGATAAATTTGAAGACTTTAACGATTTTTAAAGTAAAGTTAAATAAAATATTTTATGTTCATCTGGTAGTTTCAAGTACAAAATTTTGCAACTGGTAATTTCAATTGCGTTTTTTGTTAAGTTGAATGAATTTTTCCTTATGGGTCATTTCTTTGAATTTTTTTCATTTCTTAAGAATTGGGAAAATTAAGTTATCTAAGAACCTTCGATAAAATTTAAACTCTTTTTATGAAAATGTCAAAAGAATGTAAAGAGCGAAGAAAACTTAGAAACTCTTAATATTTTTGGAGACACGTAATTTTTTGTAGATACGCTGATAACGATTTCCAGCTGCCTATGAATATGTACTTAGATCTCAAAATATGTGAGTACAAATAAATCGAAAATTTTTAATAAATAAACATACGCCTGTAGTCATAACATATGCACTGAAAAATACATATAGTGATACGCAAACTAAAGCAGAATGTTCACTAAACATTTTTAGGGAGATTTAGTAGAAAAACATTGAATTTTAGGGAGTTTTTGAATTTTTCTGGGGGGAAGAAATACATTGACCTGGGAACACTGTTCGCAAACTAAAGCAGAATGTTAACCAAAATTTTTTATGGGGATTTTGTAGAAAAACATTGAATTTTAGGGGGTTTTTAAAATTTTCTGGGGGGAAGAAATACATCGACCTGGGAACACTGTTCGCAAACTAAAGCAGAATGTTCACCAAAATTTTTTTATGGGGATTTTATAGAAAAACATTGTATTTTAGGGGGTTTTAAAAATTGTCTGGGGGAAGAAATACATTGACCGGGGAACACTGGATTGTACCCTGATTGATAATTTTTTTTCTATTTCATTTTCTTCCATCAGTACAATTTATTTCAGAAAATATTTTCCAATCTTGAAGATGTACAAACGAATTTAAGCCCCCATTTAATATGCAATTGATAAAACTAAATTATTGGACTAAAAAGTAAAACGTATTTTTTTTTGTAGTTAAAATTTTCTGTCTCTGTAAAATTTCCCTTTTGTCATTTAAGTTATTTCGCGGTGAACACTGGATATACCAGGGCCATTATAAGACAGTAGCGCTATATATTTAATCATGCCTACTTACTGAGCCAGTCGTGTCTTGTTGTGATTTTAGCCGATAAATATCACAACAAGAAAACGAAAAGATGAATAAATAAACAAGTGAGTGAGAAAGCACAAAAGGAAGAAAAAAGGAATAAATAAATATAAAAGCAAAATGAATAACAGCACTAGCAGAGTAACACACTTTTCCAACAAACACTTTAAAATTCTTCATTTATTAAATTGCGATATTAAAAATTAAATAAACAACATGAAAAGCAGCAATAAGATAAAAAGATTTTTAATAATAAGACTAAAAATGGAATAAGAAAACAGGGGGCACGGCACGCACACGTTTCAAGGCTGGTCTGTTGGTGTAGCTATTTATGTTTCTGTGTATGTACATGCATTAATCAGGCCGCTTGGAAAGATTTACCGTCAGTTATGTAAAACTTAGTTTAACAATATCTTGTTCTTAACAAAGAACAAGTATAAGGAAGGTGTAAGTTTTAATGCCAACAGTTGGTTCCTTGAACGAATGGCTGAACTTTAACTTATTTAAATCAATTTCCAACTCCCGCATCCCCTTTTGGATTTTAATTTTTTATCTTTTTCCTTTTAATTTTTTTGTAAGAAATATAATCAGCATAAAGAGCAACAGCAGCATCAACAAAGTCTTATAATTGAAATATTGCAATCAACTACTTTTTAACATTCAAACGTTGAAAAAGGCCACCGATGTTTAAGAAAACAAAAGAATGGGGTGAATTCTTCTTCACATTTAAATAGAATATGAAATTTTGAAAACTCTCAAGAAGATAACAACAACAAAGAGCATGCAAAACTTTAAATAATATTAAACTGTAATCGAAAAAGTTTTGAAAACTTGGCAAAACAATTTCATTTGTTTGCTTTCAAAGGACGAGCGAGTACTATATATGTATACAATATTAAAGATTTTTATTGTAATTGTTTTTTTTTTGTATTTTAAAATTATTTTAATTTTCATATTTTTTATTTTAAAAATTTGCTTTGAGTCTTGCATTGAAACTTTGAGGAGATTTTAAAATATATTTTGTTTAATCAAATTTCACAATAATTTTAAGAGACAATGTTTTAAAGCATTAATTTGAACTTTAGAGTCGAACTATATGATGTACACTTGTGAACAATTTTATGGGGCTTGAGTTCGATTTTTACTTCCCCAAAATTGAGAAAGATTTTTTGTGATAAAATTGGAGTGATCAATATTTCTCAAAGAAGACAAGAAAAGTAAAGTTGAAGACTTACTGGCTCGGGTATATACCCCCACTTCGTTCATCAGCACCCAAATTTGCTTCGACCAGAGATAGTGACTGATTGTTTACTATTTTTGAGCAATTGAATTATTTACAATGTTTTTATTTTTCGAGAAAACTGGGTATACGACCGATGTGGATATGCCGTTGTGCATTTAGCCTGTTCTTCTTAAGTCTATGAAAATTATGAATATCCGGCAATAAACAGTGAAGTAAATGTTTAAAGCTACACAATAACCAGATTTGTATCCTCTACCAGGACTCTGGAGGTGTTCTTTAAGTGTAAGAAGTTTTTAGTATTGTTATAAATACGATTTTATTATTCATGGGCTTTAGTTGAAATATTTTCTATGAATAAAATAATTAAAGCAAAGTACTGGCACAAAACAAAACTATGGCTGGGGCACAACTAGCTGTTTCAAAGCCACAACACTCCAATAAGGGCGAAAAGAAGCTGGTGGCTTTTAAATAGCAGTTGAGCCTAAAACAAGTCATCCGATGTTATTTGGCTTTATCGGTTCTGAGACGCGCAGTGTGTGCCATTGCTCCTTGCTGTTGGAACCACATATCCTCCAGACCTAATTCGTTCAATTGCGGCAGAAAAAACTGTGTTACCATAGCCCTACATACAGCACGTAGTCGTTTGACCAGCAGCATCTTCGAAAAAAATGGCCCGATGACTCCTTCAGCGGGAACAGCGCACCATGCAGTCACCTCGAGCGGGAGTAATGGCTTCTCGTGCATTAGTTGTAGATTTTCAGTGCCCCGGAAGCGATAGTTTTGCTTGTTCACATACCCGCTGAGGTGGAAATGAGCCCCATCTCTCATTATCATTTTGGTCGAAAAATCCTCCACTTCGTCTTAGATACGATTATTCCACGTTCTTGCGGGAGTGAATAAGCCATTCTGTGGCTTTTGTACTTTCATTCTACAGATTTGACATTGGTCGCCATTTGCAAAAATAAGAGCAACTTTCAATCGGGTTATTTCTTTATAGTCAGTTGAACCCCAGCCACAGTCATAATTTTGCTTTAGACAAATTGTATTATTCCGTCTGGAATAAACTGTGATACAAAGCATTATTTTAATATACTCAACAAGCAATCACTTACGTGGCCGTTTTGTCGCACTGTCTAATTTTTATCCTTCAAGCCAGAGCTGGGATATGCGTGAAAAGCCATTACCCATTACTGTTATGCAATTCTATATCAAATTTCTATTTTTGTGTTCACTAATTCAACAATGTTTTGAATCACTTCAATGCTTTTTTATACTTTTTTTTTTTTTTTGACAATATGCATTAAGGATTAAAGCAATGGATTACAGACGAAATACAAAAAAGTTGTTGTTTTAATTTAAATTGCTAAATTACTGCAATAGGATTAGTAAAACGCAATATGATTTAACAACTAAAAGAGATTGTTGCAAAAAAAAAAAAAAAAAAAAATAGAAAATAAATTAATACGAAAAACTAGCACAGAACATTTTGCCATTTTAAAACATTTTTATGCTTTCGGAATAAAAACGCGATCAAGGAGCAGAAAAACTTTATGGAAAAAATTTTAATTGTGAAACTTTATGCACAAATTTTCTACAAAAAAAAAAAAAAACACAGTTTTTTTTGGGAAATTGCATATTTAGAATGCTCATTTCTAAATCACTACGCAAACTAAGAAACAATTCTGTGCGGTATTTATTCTGAAAAGTTATCGCAATGCATTAGATTATCAATAAGTTTTTTTAAATCGGATGGTCAACTGAGTTGTCAGAAAGTAAATTTTTTTTGTGAGAGTTATTCTTTTTGCGCTCAAGGTAACAATAGTTGTAAACAATTCATCATGATCTAACAAAACTTATATTTGTGTAGAGAATTGTGTCAGCCGAATTGGTTGCCAATGCAACCAGGCGGGGTTGAGCCAAGTAAAAAATAAATCTAATATTTGGTTTTATTCGACCCCTTTTTTCTTATTTAATATCATTATTTTCTTTGGCTGGAAGTCTTTTTAGTATATGTATACTCTTTTTGTATTATTTGAATATTTTTTGTCGATATTTCAATATTATTGTCCAGAAGGAGAGCGAAATATCGAAAAAAATGTTCGAATATAAAAAACGGAGATCTACTAAAAAGTTTATCAAATGTTCTATTAAAAGAAAATCTATAAAATTCTATTTCGAAAATAAAAAAAGTCGATAAACCAGTCTCTTCCGAATAGTACGAACTTTTGAATTATTCGAAAATTTTAAGACCTAAAAAATGTGGCTTTATGTTATGAAATTAAATATAAAACTGAAGGTCTTTTTTTAAAAAATATATAACTATTCTACTTCGGAAAGCTTCTTCAGGTTTTTTTTTTCATTATTATTGTCCTGAAGAAGCTATCCAAAGGAGAGCGAAATATCGAAAAAAATAATTAAATATTTTTCAAATATGAACTAAATTGTTTATTTGCTTTAAGAGCCAATTGAAATGTATTAATTCAGGTCCAAAAATGAACCTTTTCAAAAATATTTGTTGTAAAAATACAACAAATATTTTTGAAAAGGTTCATTTTTGGACCTGAATTAATACATTTCAATTGGCTCTTAAAGCAAATAAACAATTTAGTTCATATTTGAATATTCAAAAACTTTTACTTTTTGATACTTTCAAAAATACAAATCGTAGTAACCGATGGTGACTCGTTGTATAGAAGGTTGCAAAGAAGAGTAAAAGAGTTGCAAGACGAAAATAGAAATGTTTGTTGTATTAAAGGTTTGTTTGAACATTTCTGATTCTCATTTTGTTCATGAGAATTGTGGAATAAGTAGTAAAGTTTCAAACAAACTTTTAAGAATTTTTCAAGTCTACTGATGAGTTGATTAGCACCAACGAAATGTCGGCATCTAGACAGCTGAAAAAATACAACAAATATTTTTGAAAAGGTTCATTTTTGGACCTGAATTAATACATTTAAATATTTTTCTAAAAAAAAACCTTTAGCTCAAGAAAATAAATATATAAAATATAAAAACAAGAGTCGAAGAAAACCAAATAATAAAATATAAAACCGTAACTCTGTTTGTTGAAACTGTTGCGATTTATAGCAGTACTAAAGCGGTTTTTGCTGTTGCTGTTTCAACTTGTAACATTTTTTTTTTTGCTTTCATTTAATATACAACTGCACACGTGTATGTATGTGCAAAGATTTTTGGTTTGTGTTTGAATTTGTAATAAAAGTGAAATTGAAAGTAATGTTTATTGAAGGATTAAAAGCAAATACAATAGAAATATTCAAAAATAAAATATAAATGCAAATAGATCAAGCCCTAACAGCGAAAATTGTGTAAACAGAAAACAGCATGTTTTACACCAGCAGCCATTTCACCGATATCGAAACTGTTCCTTGACTCGCATGAATACGAAGCAAAATATAAAATGTGTTTTTTCTAAAGTATTTATGCGAGCAGGCCAACATAATTCACATCGATAAATAAATATTTTCACTAAGAAATGTTCTTGTAAAGTTTCATTTTAATCAATTACGTTACATACGTGGTTATGGATTAAAATTGTAGTTGTTGATCGTATTAACAAAAACAATACGGGTTTTCCACTTTTTCATATGTACAACATGTCAGCAGCTGTACCCGGAGGTGCAAAAGCTCAGTGGCGAGACCCTTAGTATACACGAAATAGAAAAATTTCATTTTTGAAATGGAAGTGAGTCGTTATTGAATTAAAAAATTTTAACTTGAACACTGAACAGTATTAAAAGTATTTCCAAACACTGTTATGATTTAATTTATTAATTTATATTTCATTCAGAATTATCCTGGAGGGTCCCTTAGAAATCGCAGGATACTCTTTATTTTTGTTATACTGTCTGGAGGGCTCCGTGGAGATCGCAGGCAGTTTCTTATTTGATTATTAATTTATTTATTATGTGAGCCGTTCAGGGACCCTCTGTTTGGTGTATGGCGGGCTCTTTTTTATATCATATGAGGAAATGACTGAAGACGGTTTCTTGTATACTTTAACGTTTTATTAATGTCAATCAAATTCCGTCTTATTCTAAAAACTTAACTCTATTTATACTAACTAATTGTACTGGGTCTCTGCCCGTGCTGCTGTTTGCCGTTGCTGCTACTTGCCGTTGCTGCTGTTTGCCATTGCTGCTACTGCTGTCTGCTGCTAGTGTTGTTTTGTCCATTGCTAATAATCATACCGTCAGCATAAATCACTGTTGTGACAATTAATTCTGATTATTGCATTGGCTGCAATATCAGTTTATTGCACTGTTTTCATCAATATCAGTTTATTGACCTATTTTCAGCTTGACTCTGTTTTTTTTACATATTAGCCAATTGTGCTGTTGGTCAACTTTTGCTTGTTGTTGTTATTGTTATTATTGAGTCACAACATCCCTCCCCCCTTGCAGAAAAGAGGCATCATGTCTTATTATTAACTCACAACAACACATTTTTTTAAGATAAAAAAAAAGATTAATAATTTTTATTTGATCTTTTTGATGTTAGCAGGTTGGCCCTAGTTAAGTTCACTCGTCTAAGACTTGGCCACACAAAACTTTCCCACGCACACTTAATCAATATCGACTGGCACTTCCCTTGTAGCTGTACCATGCAACACACCAATCCACTGTACTTTCTTGACGAATGCAGAAAATTTTATCAAACGCGCCACCAAGCTTTCCAAAACGCTGATCCAAAATCCTTCCTATCAACCCCATCCAAGGAAAATATTCTAAAGATTTCCCAATTCCTAAAACAAGCCCATATTTACGATAAAATTTAACCAAAGCTAAGAATTAAATATACTCAAGCACATACGTATACAGTATTATAAACACACGATTATGTATAATTAACAGAGCTGAAGACCTATGATATCATTGCTATTTAAAAATTAACATATAATTTGTAATTATCCTGTTAATAAAATATAAATAAATAAAAAAATATTTGATCTTTTTAATTCTTGAAAAAACTTGTTATTAAATTGAAACATTAATGAAATTTTTATTTTTCTTTGAAACAAAAATATTTTGCTTAGTTCGATTTTATTTCTTCAGACTCAAGAAAGATTTTTGTGTGTTAAAATTGTAGACATCAAGATTTTCAAAGCAAATGACAACAAGAGAAGTAAAGTTGAAGAAGTTATTGGGTGGGAAACTCAACGGGACTATTCCTCCTCCACCCCAACTACCATTAGCACCTAAATGACCTCAAATTTAGGTCAAAACTAATTTTTTACTATTTTTAAACAGCAGCGCTTAGCAAACATACCAACTCAGCTCTTTATTACTGGCTATTTATATATTGGATCCTGTTGATCAACTTTCAATTTATCACTGTGTTTTCCTGTAGATTAGAATATAGTTTTTATTCTCTCACCAGCATCCATTTAATTTTGAATTGATTTTTGTGTTGGTTGTTCTGATACCAGTGATGAGAACGCTTTCAAACTTGTGTGTTTGGCCGAGAGATTTTATAAATATTAATTTTAGCTTGACGTGAAGCTTCAGCCAATAAGTCTTCAATATTACTTTTCTGGTGTTTCTTCAAGATGTTGTTCGGCAAAAATTTTACCACAAAAAATCTTTTTCTTACTTCCGGGGAAGCAATAAATCATAAAGTTCTTTACAGCTAATGTTGTTGGATCTCTGAATTAATTATGATATTAAATTTAAGTGGCATTTATAACTTTTCGCCTAGGCTAGTTTTTATAGCTACTTTTTGTTGATTCGGGCTGATTTTGGTTGAAGTTTAGGTTGTTTTCACTCAAAAGAAGACTATTTATTCATTAAATTTAACATCGATGGTTTTTTCTTCGAAGACATCGCGGGCCAAACGGCACACACTGCACGTGCCACAACCGATATGCTGAAGGATGCATTTCTCGGACACCTAATCTCCCGTTTTGGCGATTCGCATTGGCCAGCTAGATCGCCTGATTTCACCGCTGCAGACTTCGTTTTGTGGGGCTTTTTGAAGTCGCGGGCTTATGTCAACAAGCTTCAGACTCTTGCAGCTCTGTAGGACAATATCCGTGAAGAATGTGAGGACCTATCGCCGGAAGTTTTGGCCAATGTGATGGAAAAAGGCTATAAAAAGGGCTCAAATGACAATCAACTGTGGTGGCTGCTATTTATATGACATCATATTCTCGACTTGATGTAAAAAAATTAAAAGACCAAATAAAAATAATCCACAAGAAGAATGAAAGTTTTTCATTTCTTTTTCAATTACAGCCAAAAAACATCGGAAGGTTATTTTAGCTCCACCCTGTATATGCTTGTTGTACGCTCCGTGAATTTAACCCTGTTAACTGTTGGACCCATAGCTCTATAGAATTCCATGTCATTCACGAATTTCCTCATTTTATCCAACATATGCCCCGTAATTGTGTTATGTCTGGTAAAGTGTCTCTCCCAAGATATCGGGACCGTATTTGTGAGAAGGCAGGGCACTGGGTATAAATAGTGATCTAATGTGTCGCTCTCCTCTCCATGCGTTCTATATTCAGCACCTCCCACTCTGCCTATGCGACTAACATGTGCCAGTAGTTGAGAGTGAGCTGTCATAACTCCCATTATTCTAGTTAATCGTTTTGAATAGGGATCTGATTTAAAGGGTTGGTCAACCACGAATGAAAGTCAGGAATCAATTTTTAACAACTGTCTTCTAGTCTGGTCACATTTTTCCATATAGACTCGCCTATGGCTATACAAACCTGTTGATAATGTTCTTCGTGTCCCTCATCGATCCACTCACTCCTCATCCTTAATCATTTCACAGTGAGAGCCGTTTCATATTTTATACGAATTTCGATTAGCACGGGATAATATTGTTTCCATCGCCTTTGTTGGTGTAGTTTTAAAAACCCCACTTATAACAAGACATCAAGTTTTTTGAACTTTCTGTATGGTTTTGATGTTGCATTTATATCGTGGTAGCCCAAAGTCCCGAATAGCATCAGTCCTTGAACCAACGCTAATGTTCCCTCCAATCCAGTTCCTTACAAAGCAGCGTCTGTTGCTTAGGAACATCACTACGGGCCCATTTGGGCGACCGAACATATATCCGAGGGTCTATGATCAGTATAACTACCAACGTTCCCTTCCATGCGAACTTATGGTAGTGTACCAGTAATAATGCATTTCTTAACAAGACTTGAAAAGTAACTAAATTTATTCAATAAAAATAATAATTTCTTACATTAAATTTTAAGATTGCTATTCAGCTTTTAATATTTAAATAAACAAGTAAAATAATGTTTTATGTTAAATATAGTGTTGCCACAGTAGCAACCACAGCGAGTACGTTTCAGCCAAGGAGGCTCCTCAACCTATGACCGGCGAGACGACTCCGTAGAGTCATTGCCCCCCGATGAGGGGTTTCAGTAAGTCCCTCAGGACACGCCGCTATCCATCGGGACCTGCCTAATATTTTCAGCCTCCAAGCCAGCCGAGGTATCCTGCACCCATTCTACCCCGTTGACACGACATCAAGCTGGTTACGATCAGCATATTGCATGATGTGCCCCCGGGAGAACTTATTCCAAAACAACAGGTTCTTTGGTTTTGGTGTTGCATTTATATTTTATCGACGTCCAAAACACTATAGAAGCGTATTTATAATCGGCCTGATAACCCCGCTGATATTTGATATCGATAGTGGACGAAGACTTTTGCTGCTCCGTGAACTAATGGGCATTGGTCTATTGGTGTAAAATATTAAAATACAAATTGTTATTTCGAAAATATAAATTTCCGCTCAATTTGTTTATTTAACTCCCACACACGCGCTTGCAAACTCAATTATATAACTATTTTCATCTACACATAGCACTTTATAGGAATGCGTTATTTTATTGATACCCGTATGTTGTAAACACACACACACACACACACACACACACATGCACACACTGTATTTAAGAGCCACTGTGTGTTTTAACACAATCATTTGTTCAGTCAGGAATTTTAGCAATAATAAAATAGCAGTAAATTTTAATAAAAATTGTTAAATACACAACGTTTTATATTTGTTCATTTGTGTAATAAAGTTGTTAATAAAAATTTACTCAGGTGAACGGCTAAAATCGCAAGAGTTGTAGATTAAATGGTTTTCCCATGAACACAGGCAGTTCACGTAAATTGAAGAATAAAAAATGTAGATGTTTGATTTTTTAACATTTTGGGAGCTGATTTTTTTCTTGTTTGTTCAAGCAGAATTGTGAAGCATTTCTGAAGCTGTTGTCGAAATAAGTATTTGAGACAGTTTACTTTCACCATGATAAATTTAGAACTGTTTTTGATATGGTGCTGTTCTACTAAGTCTGCTGGGTTATTTTTTGGTAGAACAAGAGGAAATTTTCTTCTTAATCAAAAGATCGACAAGTAATAAAATAAATGTTTTTAGGGTGATCATAATCAAAGCGAAATATATAGCCCAATCATGAATATTCTCAAAGAATTTTATTCCTAATGAAAATACGTTTCTCGAGAAAAAATTCCTCCAATCATAAATTACCTGAGAAACAAAAAAAAAATAAAAGTTGGTAATATCGAAATCTTTTATAGGAAAAAACAAAAAACATGTTTTTAAAATACCTATTTTTGCCTCCGCCGACTATTTTTCCCCTTCGATGTGGCTAAAACAGGGAAGGTTAAAAAAAATTTCCTAAGGAATTTATCAACATAATAAGAGGAATGGGAAAAGAGAAAAAACTCTCACGGAATTATCATTCATGATTGGGCTGATAATATAGTATTCTATCAATAGTGATTTTTATAATAAAGCATGCACTTGCATATTATGGTTCAAAGAAGAGTAATTAAATTGAAAATTGATTAATAAGTTAAGGCTGTAATGAAAGGCCTAGGGTATAAAATGGATACACAGAGAAACAAGGGCCTAATAAGTTAGAGCCTACTTAATAAGACATCTCTATAGTTTTTTTTTCAAAAAGGAAGTCTTATTACTTTAATAATAAAATCCTTGTCGAACAAACCAAGAGACAAATTTATAAGTTTTATTTCAAACATCTTTAAAAAAGATAGTTCTTGATGGGCTTAAACCGATATCCTTGCGATTATCAGTTGGCTACTCAACCAATTCAGACATTAAATCACTCAAAAAAAAATTTTAAGCAAGTACTGAACCTGACTCACATAAGATCATTAGAAAACCAATGAATTCAACAAGGAATAAATACAATATTGAAAATAATAACAATTTAGTCAAGATCAAACAAACTGCACTTTTAAGGATAATGTTACTGTTGCTTTGTATAATAACCCAAACGTTACTGACATACACAGAAAGAATATTGTTACGGTTTTGTCCTTTAATAAAAACTGGTTTTGCGGATTATTTGATTGCAAACGAAATAAAACACGCTCAACTATTTTATATACAGTACTTTCACTTCCCTTCACTCTTTAAGGCCGTGTTACACTATCCTACTCAATCCTACGATTCATTCACTGAAAATTGCTAGCAAAATCTGATAGGATTCTGTCCTACTTTAAAAAGTCACATCAAAACGGCCACACTATTATACTTTTGTAAACAATTCGAAAAGGCAACTCTGATCGCATAGAAAAAGATGGTTTTTAAAAATTTTCAAAAGATTAACAAATCGGACAGACTTGTCAAAAAGTCTTTCACACACATACACTTTTAGTCCAGACATGTCATTTTTAACAGATCGTACGATTCAGCAGGACAGTGAATCATGGCCTTTATTAACTATTCAACTATGTTAAGGCACTCTACTAAAAGACTCTTTCACTGTTACACAACTACTGTATGAATTCGGACTGTCCCAAAGCTCACATCATGCCACTATTTAACCTTCGCTTTGCCAATAAATACCTAGGTGACCATTTCGGTTTTCTTTCTTTAATAACTTCCTTGATTTTTTTCCGATCTGTAAGTAATTTGGACTCACTGAACAAATTTTGAAGTTCTGTAGAATTTGATAGATATATGATAAAATATAACATATATTAAGCGAGTTTTTCACTTTTTTAAGATATTCTTCAGGGTTTACCAATACCCCCCGGTGGGTACAAACATATATTTGAATTCTATAAAATTTCCTTTTAATTTATTTTGATTATAGTTTAGTCTTGAATAAAAAAGCTATAATTTATATTTCGTATTAATAATTGAAATAATATTATTTATTATTTATTTGTTCAATTTCATCTACAGAATTATATTCTTACAGATTACTAACACACTTAGTTGTAGTATTTAAGTAACATCAATTTGAACACACTTAATTGTAGTATTTAAATAACATTAATTTGAACATATCATAACTAACATTAAAGTTTAATAAGGGGGTAAAGCTATTACATAAATGTAAGGGTCTTGCAATTGGCTCATTATTTGCATAATTAGTTCTAAAACAGCTCTCTTCAAACATACGATAGTTCCTCAAATCTCTAGGAGGGCGCAGTATAAAGTAAAATAGTCTTTTAATTCATGACAATCAATATTACCAGCTAAAACATTGTATGCGAGTAATAATGAGGAAACAGTTCTACGATCGTTTAATGATTGTAAGCCAAGTAACTTTCTCCTAACTTCGTAGGATGGTAGTTCATGAGGCCAGATTAACTTTAGTGCAGTTTTAGTAAATATTTTTTGAATGCGCTCGATGCGATTAGATGGACCCAGTTGATACGGATTCCATACAATGGAGCCAACATCATTCAATTATGATGATTTAGTTTGACAAGCGCTGTGTTCTGCATAAATGGGCTTCTTGCAACGGACACAAATTTGTCGAGTATTTCTTCTTTGTTTGCGTGCATAACAAATATAGCATTTGATTTTAATTTTAAAGGCATATATTGTGTAAATCGTGTTCTCTCACCCATGAGGACGATAGTGATCTTTTTTAACTTGTCGCTACACCTTTTGCTTTATATGTGACAGCGCAAAGGGACCTAAGGGTAAAAAAATCAATTTTCACTTTTTTTTGATGTGGACAACATCTGAACACCGCAAAAATGTTCCCTCCCAGAGATATGCGCGTTTTATGAAAGTGATGGTACACCAAAGACACACGTATTCAAATCTTTAAAATGGCTCTCTTGAACAAAAGCGGTTTTTACCCTTAGGTCCCTTTCTATTTTGCGCGTCACATATATTTAGCTTAAGTTGTTTTAAGTTGTGACAAACACTTGTTCATCACCTGTAAGCACACATAAAACTATTCAGTACCACCCGGGTGGTACGATCAGGGTTGCCACTCAAAATTTTTTTATCCTACCGAATTTAATTTCAAAAACTACCAAATGGCATGTTTACCTACCAAAAAATAAAATAAGCAGTTATAAAAAAAAATAAAATTTATTAAAAAAAACAAAACAACTTTATACATAACAATGTTAATATGTATCTTTGTAAAAATAAATAACAATTCGTTTGTAAAAGAAACAAAACAAAAAATAATAAGACCGAAAAGTTGCCACTTCTTATTACTGTCGCCTCTATGATGCATACAAAAGCTGATGACTGAAAATCAAAAAGCAATCATAGATGAAAGCTGATTATTAAAAATCATGCATGGATGAAAGCTGATTAGCGTGAAAAAAAAGATGAAAACTGAAAATGAAAAAAACTACCAAATTCAGGACACAACCTACCAACTCATTTGGAAACTACCAAATTTGGTAGGAAACTACCAAATTTGGTAGGAAACTACCAAAAACAGTAACTCTGGGTACGATGTATTTAAAAAACTTTGGTAAAGCGAAGGTTAAACGAAGTTGCCGAATTCGAGAACATTCTAATTCGAGAACCATCGACCTCGCTTAGGCTAATTACTTGAGCGCCATTAATGGACAAATTGATCTCGAAAGTTCTAAGACAACAACCTGTTGCTTCACCTTTCGAGATCCATTTCGAACAATCGATACGCGGCCATATTTATTTAAATTGCATGGTGATGTTATTTCTACTCATTTATAGATGTCGCTTATAACATTGCTACTCAACTACTTGTGTTGTGTTAACCCATGACGCAGAACTAGTGTACCATCTCATCTTACACGTAATTTTGTGCCTTGTGCATCAAAGTATTTAAATCTTATTGCGCTAAATCTGATCCGTTTTTGAAAATTTGCACGAAATTTCATAAATATTGACAATATATTGACTTGTCACTGTTCCTGTTTATCTGAATAGCCAGCTTTGTTGTATTTTACAATCTGCAAGAATCAATAATCTATAGACTGAAATAAATTTTTGAGAATAACATTGAGCAAAATAAGAATTTGTCGTACACGACATAACACAAAAGTAAATTGGATATACTAAAAAAAATTATCATACCCAACAGAACGTCAAGTGGGAAGTAGAAAATCACTAAATCATGTGCCATCCATTGCTGGCCATTAAAGTTGTCAAATCTGGCGATTATGCCTGCTTGTTCCTCTTATTCAAGCAATAAAATAAAAATCTCTTAATATTTTTATTAAAAAAATTACATTACAACAAATTACAAATTACTCTCCCATCTGTCAAAGTATTTAAGATATCACTTTATTTACAAGTAAATGTCTTAAGCACATTTTGCACTTAATTAGTTTAGATTTTTATCACATTTTTATGATAAAATAAGACCATAAAGCATTAAGAAATTTCAAAAAAGAAGGACAAGAAAAGAGAAATTGACAATTTTCAATTACCTGGTACATAATCTGTAGATTTTTATAGACATTGATGCTATAAATCACCTTAAAAAAAGGAAATGCTAATAAAGAAAATTACTAAAAAAAAAAAATTATGCTAATATGCAGGGATGGGCAAGTGGTATATCTCAGCAGATATTAAACAAGAGTCATGTTAAGAGTAACAACTGCTGTAAATAACTGTTGCATATTTAAAACACAAGCAACTGGTGGCGATTTCTGTTGTTATACTTTGAAGAAGGAATTACCATTTAGCTGTTATTTTGCTCGTAGAACAACTTTCTAACACATTTAAAAGCTGTATCTGAAGGGGATGTTGTGCGGCTAGAGTGTTATAAAACTGTTAGAAAGGAGAAATGAGGAGCAATAAGGAAAAGCTTTCTGTTATTCTAACAGACATTGAAGGGTTAATAACAGAAAAGAAACAAAAAACAACATTTGTGGCTGATGTTTGATTTGTTTTAGACATTTTCGTAGACAAATTATGGATGGCATTTTCGCGGCCATTTGAAAACTTAAATTCATAGTGATAAAAATTAAGACAATAGTTCAATAAACTAGCAATAATTTTACTGCAATTGAGTTTAAATATAAAAGGTTTTAGCTCTTTGTTAAACGGCTTTCAGCAGAAAAATATAAAATTTGTGGTTTTAGCGCTGAAGATGGTACTGAAAAAGATTTTATAGTTGGCAAGAAAAAACCAAAAATTATTCACAACAATAACGTATTTTAACAAATCTGGAAAGTGTAATAAGCCTTGTTTACTGAACGTATTTAGTAAACATAAATGTTTCAGTTGGTTTTAAACTAATGGCGTGTTTTGCCAAAACGATATAAATATTTTAACTCTGGAAATCTTACTGTAAGCGAATTTTGGAATTTTTTTGTGATATCTTGAACAAAAATTATCTTTATATTTCAACAGCAATAATTCTTATATTAGAAAAAAATATTTAGTTTCTGTTTTAGAAAAATTATGGAATAATTTTGGTTTTACATTAAAATAACAAATTCTTTTAATACTTTTAAACGTTTTGCCGCCGCTGTGATTTTATGTAATGATGGGGAAAAAATAAAGGGATATGTAGCAGGCACTAACAGTAGATGTTTTCATAACGAATAATACCAGCCTATGAAAAATCAGGTACTGGACACGCCTACCGCCCACATGAGGAAAAATGTAATATTCAATATTTTCCTCAGAAGTGCGTTCCAAATTGTACAAGTCTGTACACGTTGTATCTTCATTACGAAATTCGTAAGAATTATACAATGGATGCGCCTACCGCCTACTTATGTAAAAAATTTTGTTTTCAAAATTCGGTTTGTTTTAATTTCTTAAACTATTTATCACAACTGTTTTTGGCCTTATAATTAGAAGTACATAAGGCCACATCTAGATTTATCAGCAAATTGAAAAACTCAATAGAATCACTAACATGCTCTGACCTAACTTGGAAACACAATCAGTAAACTAGTAATTTTTAGGGCTATTATTGCAACCAGGCTACTCGTATAAGGTTAGCATTAGCTAGAGATACCTGTAGAATAATACAACGATACCTTATATCTTTAATACACAAGGAGTTTAATAAAATTTTCATACAGAGATACAATATTTTTATTTATATGATGAAAAAAGCAAATATATAATCGTATAGCTATTAATATTGAAGTAGCAAGCAAACGTTACTAGCTAAGCTATTCATAACAATAATATAATAAAATACTACTGAACGATGAACTGGCTGGTTAACAATTTTCATTATTACAACTTACCAGTAGGAAAAATTTGTTTTTTGTTAAATCTTGGCAACACTTTTGAAGGATTCAAGTCTGGTATAAAAAATGAACAGCCTTATTATGAATTCCGAGTGAACATCACTCGTAATGGAAAATCTCCGTCACGAATTCGTACAAAAAGGTATTATGACTTCCGACGGATTCGAAGTTAGTGTTGCCAACCTCTTGAGCTAAGTTCGAATTAGTACAACCAACTTTTTAAATGAAAAGCAGATGTGTTTTGTTTACTTTCTAAGGACTGTAAAAAATATTTTTCAAAAAATAAAAAGGAAATACAATGAATTCGATTGCTGCAGCCTTTTCAGTGAAGGAAGAGGAACAAAGGTTGTTAGCGAATAGAGCGCAAAGTGTTGAGGAATGGTCAAAATTCCCTTGATTTGGATTACAAGGCGTAAGTTGTTAAAACGAATCACAAATTATGAAGATATGTGCATACATATGTATGTGTTTTCCAATTTTTCATTTAGTTTAATTAAAAACTTCCGGCTGAACAAATCTGTACAATTCGATTTCTAATCGAATCTGAATGGTGTTGCAAAAGATGTAGATGCTGCAAAGGCTTTTTCGTAACACTTTTTATACATACATTTAATTCTATATATAAATGGCTGTTTTTTTTGTTTTGTGTTTTTTGTTTGTTTATATGGTTAATTATTTTTCAAACAATCTATCACATGTTTCAATGGTGTATATGAAGCGATTTTTTCAACACATAAAATCAGCAGTTAGTTTGTGTTACTTTTTTGTTTCAAATCAGGAACCAATAAATATTTTAAAATATACCAATTAATTATTAAAGAAATACACCGGTATTCATAAAAAATAAAGTCTTGCTCAAATACATTTTAGAACAAATTTGATATGAAAAATTTGTTCTAAAATGTATTTTAACAATGTTTTATTTTTTATGAATACCGGTGATATAATTTTATAACTACTTAAGTATTTTTTTTATTCAATTTAGGAATTTCTTTTCAGTTTGTTCTTATTTTTAACAATTTTTTTATTCTCCCGACAGTAAAAAGAGTTCGTACAAATTTTTGCTAAAAAAATGCTAAAAGTACGTTTCATTTGGAATTCATAATACCAATCTCCTGAATTTCGAAAATTTCGTAGCTACGTCGGAATTCATGATAGCATTTTTACGCCGGAATTACGTCGGAGCCTCCGATAAGCATGGAAATTTTTTCAGGAAAATTTTTCCAATCAATTAACCATTTCAGTTTGATATAGCAAAGACATAACCTAATGTGGTAAATACCAGAGCCAAACCTTTCGTTAAAGTTACCAGTAAGGAGATCTTACCGATAACTTACTACTCACTTTTTAGTTAAAGGAAAGTTTTAATAACGCAAAATGATTTATTCGGCCCAGAACTTTAACTAACGGCAAATTGTAATCGTGATCCTTACGGTCATTATTACGACTTATGGATAAGGTTGGCATTAGCTTAAGGTACTTTTAAGAGGAGTGATCGATAAACTGATCGATCGGTAAGCAATTTTCATTATTACAGCTTGTCGGTAAAAAATATTTTTTTTTTTTAATTTAAGGCAATACTTTTTAAAGGTTCAAGTCTGAAGAAAGAGTAATTGTATAAAAAATAAATTTTTGCCACGTTTGATACAGCAAAAACATAACCAAATATGGTAGATGCGAAAGCTAAACCTCCTGTTAATTTACCGGTTACATCACTGTTAGCGCTCACTTTTTTTTAAAGGAAGTTGTAATAAAGAAAAATGGTTTATCTGCTCGGTAAAATCCTACTTTTAACTAACGACAAGTTGTAATAATGGCCCTCAGTCGAAAAGAGCAAAAATAACAGAATCAACACCAAAAATGTTGTTGGCTACACTAAGTTGATTCTCCTTCTTTTTGGGCAAAGTTTAGCAAAGTGAGCATAGCAATCATAAGTTTCTCTAAATAATGTACAGAAAAGTACAAAACTACGGAAACACAAAAAACTACATGTTAAACCTAAAAAATAACATATGGTGTATTTTGATGTTGTAATGCAAATTGAAGTGTACATTTTGAGAAGATGAAGTGTTTTTCTTTAGATTTTATAGTGCTTTGCAGGTATTTTTATATGAAATACTAATTCAAAAATATAAAAATTTTTACTATGTTGGATGATTCAGTTGTACTGTTTTATTTGTTATTGTTGACTTTTTGCAACAGCTGATTGTTTAACTACTTGCACAAGCAAGCCCGAAGAAAAGGTGCGTGATGTTTCGTGCAAGAAAAACAAGAATATTTTTCTCTCAAAAGCTGTCTCACTTGCCCGAACTTTGCGTACGGAAGCAGTTTTCATGGAAATTAGGATCCCGTGGACTCCCAATGTCGAATATGGAAACAAATTTATTATTTCAAAATAAATAAACTGCGGACACAAAACTGACAACACATTTTTTTTATCCAGTTATTGGGTTTTAGAATTCTTTCAGACTGATAAAAGAACGTTCATCATTTTGGTAAACTTAGTATAGGCTTTGCCAACCTTCTTGTAGTACATATTATCGAACTTATATATTTAAGTGGTTTTCGAAAAGTTCTTTGTGTGCCATTAAGTTTTTATCATTCGAATTTTTTCTTCTATAGTGGCTGAGTGGCTTAGCCGTCGCTTGCAAAATATGAGCGTCTACGTTCAAGGGCATTTGCTGAGCTGAAGCAGGGCAGTTTCGAAACAGCTGGTTACTCTCTAGCTAGAGGTTACCGATGTTGTTTGTTTCTTTTTTATTTAATTTTCATCACTGGACACTAAACAGAGAAAAACTAGCAACATTTTATCATGACTTACTCAACTTTGCAAAATAAATGGTCTGTTTTAATATTATAACTTTATTTTGCTTAATCAAATGTCCACAAACACTCCCCATTTTCGTTTTTTCCGCAACAATCTCTCTTTCCTATTTTCCTAGTTCCAGTACAATACAATGCATATAACGGGGTCATCCGCTGAGTACTGATCCCAAACTAAAAAAAAAAAAAAACAAAAAACTCAACAATAATATAATAAACTTAAACCTGTGCTTAACGTATTTTATACAAAAATTAATTCAAATATGAACTTAATTATTTATTTGCTTTACGAGCCACTTGAAATGTATTAATTCAGGTCCAAAGGTAGACCTCACAAATGTTTTCTGTCTTTTTAAGCCGTCGATATGCCGCCGACAACTCGTTGATACTAATCCACTCTTCAGTAGACTCGAAAAATTCTTAAAAGTATGTTTGAAACTTAACTACTTATTCCATAATTCCCCTGAACAAAATGAAAGAGACAAAACATTTGTGAGGTCTATTTTTTTACCTGAATTGATACAACAATTATTTTTAGTTACAAATTTGAAGAAAGAAAACTGGAAAATTCAACTCTTATGCCAAAAAAAAAATCAGTGTAAGTTCATCTTCGGGTTTGGTTTAATTAGTGAATCCTTAAGTCAGTGAATACTTAAGCCACATTTAAACGGAGCAAAGCTGGCGTTTAGACTTCAGTCTTCAAACAAAGCAAAACATCAGCTGTTCGAAATTTTTTGTAGAGCTGCCAACTTTCTGTTTCTGAAAAAAATCAATAATAAGCCGCTGACGGACTTACTACAGTCAGCTGTAAAATGTAACGTAAATTGCAGGTACAGAAAAGTTTTTTTAAGTTGTAGATTTAGGTCTAACTGATTTTTTGGGCAGTATTTATTTTACTATTTTATATGTATATCGTAAGCCACTTATATATGCAGAGAAATATGTTGCTATGAATTCGTTTTACACTCTTTTTTGATGCTTTAATCGTTGTTTGACACTTTGGAATAAAAACCACTCTGCAATGACATGCCCCAACCAACAGCCACTAAACAGCAACATCATTTAAACTCTGCTGTGGCAGAAATCTATTTAACAAAGCACTTTCAACAAAGTTCAGCAAGTATCGAATAAATCAAAGGAAACCAAACAGCATATCAGTGGTTAAGTAGCCATTGTAAAGAAATTGCAAAAGAGGACAAACAAACTTAAACGATTTTCTATACTTAATGTAAATTTTTTTCCCTCCTGTTTGGTAACAAGAAGCAAAGACCAGTAACCAACCAGCAGGGAACAACTCAGCTTAATCCTTTTTGTTGGCCAAAGATTTGTGTGCACATGTGTGCGTTACTCATTTATGTACACATGCTTGTGTTTGCATACTTAACTTCAGGTTATACGATGCCATTAGAATAAAAACTTTCATCTCAACTGCCCAATTTGTTGTAGTCAAGGATCAAAATTATTGAATACTCACACTGGCGCTTAAGTTGTTATTATAAAAATGAATACATTTTTCAACAAAGAACACATAATATCTATTATAAGTTTGAAAAACAAAAAAGAAATCATATTAAATGCTTTGTTTTTTTTTACCTGTCAATCTAATCATGCAGACTGAAAGACATAAATCTTATGAGTGGTTGACTTAAAACAACAACATTCTTATTTCCAATTGAAAAATCTTATTCATAATCATATTTAGGCTTATATTTTTCTCAATATCAATCTGCCAAATAAATAAAAGCCTTTCGGCTGTTTTAAAAGGGGTTCAGTGAAGGAAAAGGATTAAAAAGATATGTGCAGTTGAAGACATACGAAAGGTTTTAGATAAAAATACTACGAAATATACAGATATTTATATGTATGAACAATATATGTATTTAGAACGAAGTGCCCATAAGTGTGTGTGTATGTGTACGCAAAGGGCTACAATGTATTAAAAAACTTTCTTCTTGAATATAATTTTGAGACAGATTTAATATTAGCTAATAATTTAAATTTGTTGACCAAACAGACTTTGTTACGCGCCGCTAATGTTTATTAATAAAAATTGCGAATGTTCTTGCTTCCTTTACAAATCAGAATAAATTGGTCAGAGGCATGATAAGATGTTCCAGCTAGCCAGTATACGTTTGGTTCTTAACCCTTTTATTCGCGCGTAATCATAAAAAAAACATACGTCATGCCAATAGAATATAACCGCATATGTTTAGAAAACTGAAATGTCTAATTATTAGTGACGAGGTGAAGTGTCACTCGGGGTACAATTTTCCCTCCCTGCATAATCTGTGTATGCAAAAACTCCTTGACAGAGCTGATACCCGTAAATTTGATCTGTCCCTAAAGATAAACATGACTTTACTTACAAATATGCATTGCTGACATAGGCCATCCTTCCCTTATCGAATGAAAAGTTTAGAGTTTCATTTCATTACAATGTTAACAACAAGTAAATTTATTTATAGCAAAAGAAAACCAATAAAATTCACTTATCAAAAGAGGTAATTTCTCAATTGGAGAGATTTCTTAAAATGCAAAAATCAAACGCAAAATCTCTCAGTTGATTGTTAATAAAATTTAAGAACTACTAATTGAACTGACTTACACAATCCCGTAGGAATTGTGAGAGCAATTGAATAAGATTAATAAATAAAGTAATGTTGATTAATACATTTTTGTTTTTATAATATTTCTACTCACAGCTTAACATTTTTGGTACTCCATTACTGTTGCTTCATTGATGGGCCCAACAATCTGCATTAAATGGTGATGCTGTTGTTATGAGTTATGAGAGAATCATTACTTTAGTTATGTAAACTTATATATGTATGTATGTCTTGCATGTGAATATGTGACGATACAATATTTAAGCTAGAAAAAAAAATGTTAGTAATAAATATGATACTAGTTAAGGAGCTATAAAAAAAAATTGATACATGAGATAACAAATCCGCGATAGTGGATGAATTAAGGTTTAGAGGTTTTCCTCTTTTTCCTAAAATAGGTAATTATTATAACTTTTCCAGTCTCCTAGTGTAAGTTTGAGGTTAGGTTTTGCTTTTGTCAATTTATGTGTGTCTTGTTCTTAGTGTTGAGAGCTGGGCAACACTCTACGATTCCTTGAAACAAGTTGAGTCGCAGACACGTTTCCCATTATATGTTGGCATGAAGCCGTGAGGTTGTTCTATCTCTGCTGCGGGTTTCTTAACCACTCAAATTTTCTTCACGATAAAAGTTGCGTTGATGGATTAAACCAGCAGGTTTCACTTCAGGGCACAGCTTCCTAACCTGAATATAACCATATATTATACACACACAAAAAAAAATTTTAACTTTGCATCCTTTTACCTCAGTTAGTTGCACCAGCTTATTTATTTATAATATTTTCGACCAGAATTATTGTCTCTATTATTTTATCGACTCGTGGTTTTAATTAATGCGTACAAATAGTATTTGGTAATTTATTTATTCCACTACGTTTCTTTTTCTCTTTTAGTAAAGGAAAATTTACTCGTGTGAAAAATGAGAAACATACGTCTTTACACGATCACTCTAGCTTTTACAATGCGTTTTTTGATTTTAAAAGAAGTTGAAATCCCGAAAAATTATTGCGCAGTTTCTAAATGTACAACTATTTGGTATGTATGTACATGAGAATTTAATTACAATTTACTTTCCATATTAATGCTGGCAGTTAAAAAAGGACAAAAATGTATATTCCTTCTGGCTATTCATTTCTGCGAATTTAACTCAAATTTAAAATTATAAGGTGACATACATAATTACTTTTTTTTTCTTTGTGTGTAAGAGAATCAGCTAAGTTCTGGATTTAATAGCATGCGATTTATTTTTGATTTGCTTAGGAAGGTACCCTATAGTAAATCTCATATTTTATAACTTGCTCAAGCGATTTACTAAAAGAAGTTTATAACTTGGTTGAAAAAAATTCCGCATTTTCTTCTCTAGTCCTTTTCCTATTTTTTTTTTTTGTTTTTTTTTTTTTTTTTTTTTTGTTAAAAAAAAATCGCTACAAAACTGCTTCTTTTGTATATTCTGTCAAAAGAACAGGAGACAGATTTTTTTCTTTTCTCTTTTTTTTTTGTGTTTCTTGTATCCCAAATTAGCAATTTTTATTAATAAGTATTTATTTTTTTTATTTTTATTTTTTTCGTGTGGCTCGACCCACGATAGCCGGGAAAAACAAAAGAGACGCGGTTCCTTCCTTATCTTTTTAAATCTTTTGCATGAAATTTCCCCACATATTTCCCTTTCATATCTTCAATATCATACAAATTTTTGCCAATCCTCTCTCTAATTTTACACTTTACGAATTTGGGTGAAAATTTCCTATTTCTTTGCTTAGACTTATCACTCAATATATGGTTTTTTCGGAATACTGTGTCGCCTTTTTGAAATTCTATGGGTCTGCTCCTAAGATTATATGATTTACTAGCCCTCATATGAGCAGTACTCAAATTTCTTCGCAATGCGTCCCTAATATTTTGAAATTTATCTGACCGATGAGCTATATTAAGGTCCTCTCCGGATGTACAATTTATTTTATCTAAGATTGTATACGACGAGCCGTGCTGAATCATATTTTGCCCGAATGTTGCAAAATAGGGAGTACATTGAATTGACGAATGGAAATCGCTTCTTAACGTTGCTAAAATTTGCGGTATAAATTTATCCCAATTTTTGTGCTGCTTTTGTTCGTGTAAGAAATATCTAATCTTCGTAATAACTTCCCTATTGGTACGTTCAGAAGCATTGGATTGTGGCGCATAGAATCCAGTAGTAATATGTTTAATTCCGTGTAGTTTGAAGAAATCTTGCATTTCTTTAGATTTAAATTGCTTGGCGTTGTCGCTGTGAATAGTCCTTGGTGTACCGAAGGTAGGAAAAATTTCCTTTTGAAAAAACGAAGTTACATTCATAGATGTTGCGGTTTTCATTGGTTTAAGAAAGACAAATTTTGTTAAGTGATCAAGACATATAAATATAACTGAATTTTTGTTTTGAGATAAAGGGTATGGTCCAAGAAAGTCGCAAAATAATCTCTCAAATGCTCTATTTGTTATTATTTGGTCACCCATAAGAGGCATTGAAATCTGATTCGTAGACTTTATACTTTTACATACGTCGCAGCTATTTATATATGACTTAGTATCTTTAACCATGCTTGGCCAAAAGTATTTTGAGCGTATTCTATTCAATGTTTTTGCTATGCCTCCATGACAACCAGCAGCAGAGTCGTGGGCCTCTCTTATAACTTTTTCTGTAAGACCTTTTGGAATCCAAATTCTCCATAATGAGTCTTCCCTAATTTCATCATTTTGGCGGAAATGAACTTGTTTTAGAATAACGTTATCTGATATACGCAGATCAGGTAATGATTCTGCGTTTTCTCTAATGGCCATTTTTATTTTTTTATATTCGCAATCGTCAAAATCAGGTGAAGTAAGGTCAATTTCAGTAAAGTTGTTAGGCAAATCTGTTTCTTCTACTTCCATTCTCGACAAACAGTCTGGGACTATATTCAACGTACCTTTTCGGTGTGATATCTCAAAATCATACCGTTGCAGTTTTAAACTCCAGCGAGCTAACCTTCCGCTAAGATCTTTTTGTGTCATAAGCCACTTAAGTGACGCGTGATCTGTTACTATACGAAATGGCAAGCCTTCTATATATGGCCTGAATCTATTGACACTTACAACTGCAGCAAGACATTCAATCTCAGTTACAGTATAATTCCTCTGAGCTTGGTTTAATTTCTGAGATACAAAAGCGATCGGGTGCTCTTGTCCTTGATCATCGATTTGTAGTAGTACACCTCCTACACCAATTCGCGAAGCATCGCATTGTATGATAAACTCTTTATCAAAATTTGGCTGAGCCAAGACTGGAGCTGAGCAAAGAGCTTCCTTGAGCTTTTCAAATGATAGTTTCGCGGATTCAGTCACAACAAAAGATTTTTGGGATTTCTTGAGGCAGTCTGTCAAAGGGCCAGATATATGTGCAAAATTATTTATAAAGCCTCTGTACCAGTTCGCCATGCCTATAAATCTCCTTAGCTGCTTGGGCGTTTTTGGTAAGGGATAATTTATTATGGAGTCAATTTTCTGTGGGTCAACCTTTAGACATCCATTTCCTACAATATAGCCCAAATAACGTATTTGTTTCTGGCAAAACTTGCTTTTGGCAACATTTATTGTCAGTTTTGCTTGTTTGAGACATGAAGCTACTTCAGATAAAATATTGATGTGTGAAATGAAGTCAGAGGTACACACCAGTAGGTCATCCAGATAGACAAACACATTATCTCTTAGTCGGGCAGGTATTACTCTGTCCATAAGACGACTCATTGTTTGGGGCCCGTTACACAACCCAAAGGGCATAAATTTATAATGGTATAGTGGTTTGCCTGGTACGGCGAATGCTGTTTTCTCTTTCGACGATTCAGATAGACGTATTTGCAGAAACGCGTCTTTCAAATCTATTCCGCTAATGAAAAAGGTATCATGGAGCCTACTAAGCAACCCATTTATATGGGGCAGCGGATACGAGTCCTTTTTTGTGACTGCGTTCAGTCGCCGTGAATCGAGGCAAAGTCTTATCTTACCGGGTTTTCTAACGAGAACGACTGGGGCACACCAGGGGGAATTTGACTCCTCGATTACGCCCATATTAAGAAGTCGCTCGACTTCTGCATAAGCTTCCTGCTGTCTTGGTGGGGATAAGGGATAATGCTTACTTTTGATTGGCATAGCATCCCCTGTGTCAATATTGTGCTCTAAGAGGTCCGTACATCCCAAACCCTGCTTTTCAAAAGATGGAAATTTCGCAACAGTTTTGCCCAAGATTAATTCTTGTTCGGGTTTCAACTCATGGTAATTGTTTTCAAAGTCCGAATGGCATAAAATTTCTGAGACTACAGAGCAAGATGGTATTATTTCAGGGGCCAGGGCGAAATCTCGCCAGAAATTTACGCCGAAATAAGCTTCTTGATTTAATGATGGTACCAAGTAAAAATCTATTACTTTTTCAACATTCTTAAAAATGACTGGTAGCGAGCACACCCCTACAACATTTTGCTTACCACCACTAGCTGTATGCACACATGATACCAAAGGTTTGAATTTTACGTTATGTCTATGCATAAAAGCGATACAGTTTCTTCCTAATACAGATACATTTGCTCCGGAATCTAATAACCCTATTAATGATTCGTTTAATATCATAACTTTCGCAAATGGCCTGTCATCAGAGCCATGAATTATCGTGGCTTCGAGCAATTTTCGGAACTTTCGTCGTTTTTGGTGACGTAGTCTGCACTTCGTTATACGTAAGTTTGATTTATTGATTAGTTTACTTTCGGTTTGGGTCTCAGAAATATATTCGTTACTGCTAGTGTTGGTAAGAGGTTTTATTTGCGTGGAGTTTTGTTCTGGAAATGCCAAATTTTTGATTATATTATCAGTGTTTAATTGTAACTCGGGGGTGGAGTGAATGGACGAATGTCCCCGGTCACCATTTCGTCCACCTTGCGATTTCCCTGCATGTGTTTCTTTGGGCAATCTGGGGTTAACACCCCTTTCTGACCGCATTTGAAGCAGAAAGGTTGCTTAATTTCTTGGGAGCAATAAATATAAGAATGCCCCAAGCACATGCAGTTCCAACAAGGAATGCTGGAATAGTCATATTTCGCTTTTCTGCCTGAAGTTTGAAAGGCCTCTATTTGTGGATCAAAAGAATTAAAATCTCCATCTTCTGGAGGGGAAATGCTTAGGTCATTTACGTGTCGGTAACTTGTAGCAACAGGATTTGAAACCTTGGTGTCTTTCATAACTTTCTCTGCCTTACGAGCTGTATCCCTGAATTCATCCAAGTCGTTAGCTTCAGAGTTGAATAATAAAAGCCTTAAATTCGAGTTTACGTTTCGTTTTAAGATATCAATAAGGGTTGCGTTTGGGAGAGGATTTTGCAGGCGTAAACTCATTGAGACAATGGACGTATGAAAATCGTCGTAATTTTCCTTAAATTGTTGCTTTCGCATGGAAATTTTGAGCAAAATCTCATGGTCCGATTCTAAATGACCAAACTCCTTCGTAATTGCACGTCGTAATAATGAATATGTAATTTGTCTGTTCTGTTTTGCAAAAAGCCAATACCATTGCTCTGCTTTCCCGTCTAGCAGCACATGAAAATTCGCTAGCAAATGTTCTACTGGACAACTATTTCTGGCACAAAGTGTCTCCACTTTAAACAAAAAATCTGACACAGATCCAGTACCGTCGAAAGATATTTTCCATTTTTCCAGCTTTATATTCACATTTTCGTTTCTAAGAGACATACTTCGATCCTGTGGGGGACGATTATTGTTCATCACGGGTGAATTATGATTTGAGTAGAGCTCTGGTGGTCTATTTGCGGTTGATGAAGCAGTATTACCAATTTGGACAATACTTGCTCTTATTGAAGAGAGTTCGCTTCGGAACTCCTCTTGAGTATTTCTGATGGTTTGTTGCATCAGAGAAATCAGGGCGTCCATCGCCGTAGGACTAGTTTCAGTGACAGAAACTAATGGAGCTGTGTTGTTGGGAACAGAAACTTGTTCGTAATGAGGGTTCGTTGTTGGATTTGGAACACCTGCTTCACTTTCGGATATATCCGCGTTCGATCGACATGCCGCGCCCTGAGTACCTAACAACTGAATATCTTGGAATGCGGAAGCAGAAGCTAGGCTATTATTACTCTGTGTTCTATGCATTTGTTGTGTAGCCTGCTGCGTAGTCACAGGTGAATGAAAAACCTTTGCTTTGGGGGTATTGTTATTAGAATGTAAGTCTATTGAAATGTTATTCCGTGACGATGTGTCCTGACTTCTCCCAAGAGAATAATTCATGTTATTTACCCTGGCACTTCTTCTTGTGTTCATTACGATTCAAACTCCCCTTTTTCTTAAAAATATAAATCTCCCTTTTCCGCTCTTTCCAATTGAGCCTACGGTATCTTAATTAACTACTATATATCTAATAATAAGAATATCTATAAAAAAAAATCAGCTAAATTGTTTACAGGGAAGGAAAACCCACAACAACTGACATGTGCAAGCAATTATTAGTCATGTTTACAGCAAAAAAAAAACAACAAAAAATGTCTTGATTAACATAGTAAGGTTTAATCGGATTTACTTCCTTTTCATTTTTCTCGTATAGAGTTCCCAGATTCTGACCCGCAACATTAACAATATTAGAGGATTAGCCTATCAATGGACTTGGTTAGAATCTGAATACAGTGTCTTAGTTCGCAATTACTGCAGCTCACCCTAGAATCGTAGTTCCAGAGTAAGGACTTTTAACTACAAACTAAGATTATCAAAAGGATAGTTTTATAAAACTTGATTATTTTATTTATCTCCCATAGCGCAGTTAGCTCCAGATAATTTTAAATTAGGTGAAGTCTAAGACTTCTACAGGAAATAGAGTAAAATGTTTTTAATTACGAGAGTTCAGTTTTTGTATAACAGGCCCTTAAAAGGCCCTTTTCGTTGGGCGCCATTATGTTACGCGCCGCTAATGTTTATTAATAAAAATTGCGAATGTTCTTGCTTCCTTTACAAATCAGAATAAATTGGTCAGAGGCATGATAAGATGTTCCAGCTAGCCAGTATACGTTTGGTTCTTAACCCTTTTATTCGCGCGTAATCATAAAAAAAACATACGTCATGCCAATAGAATATAACCGCATATGTTTAGAAAACTGAAATGTCTAATTATTAGTGACGAGGTGAAGTGTCACTCGGGGTACAATTTTCCCTCCCTGCATAATCTGTGTATGCAAAAACTCCTTGACAGAGCTGATACCCGTAAATTTGATCTGTCCCTAAAGATAAACATGACTTTACTTACAAATATGCATTGCTGACATAGGCCATCCTTCCCTTATCGAATGAAAAGTTTAGAGTTTCATTTCATTACAATGTTAACAACAAGTAAATTTATTTATAGCAAAAGAAAACCAATAAAATTCACTTATCAAAAGAGGTAATTTCTCAATTGGAGAGATTTCTTAAAATGCAAAAATCAAACGCAAAATCTCTCAGTTGATTGTTAATAAAATTTAAGAACTACTAATTGAACTGACTTACACAATCCCGTAGGAATTGTGAGAGCAATTGAATAAGATTAATAAATAAAGTAATGTTGATTAATACATTTTTGTTTTTATAATATTTCTACTCACAGCTTAACATTTTTGGTACTCCATTACTGTTGCTTCATTGATGGGCCCAACAATCTGCATTAAATGGTGATGCTGTTGTTATGAGTTATGAGAGAATCATTACTTTAGTTATGTAAACTTATATATGTATGTATGTCTTGCATGTGAATATGTGACGATACAATATTTAAGCTAGAAAAAAAAATGTTAGTAATAAATATGATACTAGTTAAGGAGCTATAAAAAAAAATTGATACATGAGATAACAAATCCGCGATAGTGGATGAATTAAGGTTTAGAGGTTTTCCTCTTTTTCCTAAAATAGGTAATTATTATAACTTTTCCAGTCTCCTAGTGTAAGTTTGAGGTTAGGTTTTGCTTTTGTCAATTTATGTGTGTCTTGTTCTTAGTGTTGAGAGCTGGGCAACACTCTACGATTCCTTGAAACAAGTTGAGTCGCAGACACGTTTCCCATTATATGTTGGCATGAAGCCGTGAGGTTGTTCTATCTCTGCTGCGGGTTTCTTAACCACTCAAATTTTCTTCACGATAAAAGTTGCGTTGATGGATTAAACCAGCAGGTTTCACTTCAGGGCACAGCTTCCTAACCTGAATATAACCATATATTATACACACACAAAAAAAAATTTTAACTTTGCATCCTTTTACCTCAGTTAGTTGCACCAGCTTATTTATTTATAATATTTTCGACCAGAATTATTGTCTCTATTATTTTATCGACTCGTGGTTTTAATTAATGCGTACAAATAGTATTTGGTAATTTATTTATTCCACTACGTTTCTTTTTCTCTTTTAGTAAAGGAAAATTTACTCGTGTGAAAAATGAGAAACATACGTCTTTACACGATCACTCTAGCTTTTACAATGCGTTTTTTGATTTTAAAAGAAGTTGAAATCCCGAAAAATTATTGCGCAGTTTCTAAATGTACAACTATTTGGTATGTATGTACATGAGAATTTAATTACAATTTACTTTCCATATTAATGCTGGCAGTTAAAAAAGGACAAAAATGTATATTCCTTCTGGCTATTCATTTCTGCGAATTTAACTCAAATTTAAAATTATAAGGTGACATACATAATTACTTTTTTTTTTCTTTGTGTGTAAGAGAATCAGCTAAGTTCTGGATTTAATAGCATGCGATTTATTTTTGATTTGCTTAGGAAGGTACCCTATAGTAAATCTCATATTTTATAACTTGCTCAAGCGATTTACTAAAAGAAGTTTATAACTTGGTTGAAAAAAATTCCGCATTTTCTTCTCTAGTCCTTTTCCTATTTTTTTTTTTTGTTTTTTTTTTTTTTTTTTTTTTGTTAAAAAAAAATCGCTACAACTTTTGAAACAGCGCAAATAGACTTTTGAATTTGATTCTGTCGGTTGCACTCTTTTTGTGGTTAGCGCTTGATATGTAAAACCCTTGGCTCATCTTTTGGCTATGCTTTAAGAGAATTATGGCCTACATATGAAAGATGTATTGAAGATGTAACAGACAAGCTTGTCACTCATCGTATTCAAATTTTCGTAAATATGTTTATTATCATAAACGTGTTCTTTGCAAATCCTATTCAAATTTCTGCTGACACAAGTAAATCTCTACTTCCTGTTGGTTTTATTACATTTTGTCAAATTAAAAAGAGTGTTAAGTTTAATAAGTTTATGATACATGACTTTCAAAGCAACGCAATTCAGTAAAAACCTTTGCAGAATATTCCAGTTGCTGTTACGGCATACGACACAATGAAAATAATACGAAGATTTTAAAGTCATATAACAAATATTGTCCTGCTTTTATTACTCTTTAGGCTTTTAAAGGTAATAGAGCGAAATAAACGAAAAAAGAGTTGCAGCCAGAGCATTCAAAAGTGGTAAAATTTAATGACTGACAAACAAACTAATAAAACAGAAAGTATAAACTCTAGCTTATGCCCCATTTCATGCACAAAAAGGAGCAGAGCTTATTCCCTCAGTCACACTTACAAGCACAAGCACAATCACCACGCACATGCACCCCTCACTTGAAGACAAAAGACAAGAAATGACAGCATTAAAATTTGCTGATATTCATGTCAATAAATTTTAAGGAGATTTAAATTTTTTTATATTCCTATTATTACCTGTCTTTTTTTTCCTGCCTCGTCTTCAAGAGTTTTCTCACCGCCACAACATTCTTCTCTGTCCCAAAGGAAGGAGTCAAAATGCAGGAAAAGGTGTTACATATGGAGCTGCGTACGTGTATGTGCAATTACATATTTGCTTTAGCAGAACCTTATACACAGTCACATAATTTTTATGTGCCAGTGTGTAACATTAAAATTATGTGAGTGTGTGTGGTTTTTGTATGTATGTGCGTTGTGTGTAAGTGGGTAATTATGCAGATGGTTTATGAGGCGGCTTTTTGCTTTCTGTTGCTGTTGCTGTTGCTGCTGCTGCTGCTGCTGCTGCTCTTAAAGGTCTTTGGAGATTTGCATTGAATTTTATTTGTACGTGTCTAAAATAATGTGTGATTTAAGAGTCAGTCAGTCATTAAGTCCTTCCTACGCTCGCTCGTTTGCTCGTTCGCTTGCACACACACGTCGCCAGCCAACCTGAAATGTTCAAATGTACGTTTTTAACACAATCAGGGATTTTATTTTCACTCTTATTGACATTAATGACAAATATTTTCTTACGGCCACCAGTTACACACACACACACACTTACACTTACACACAATACGTAAGAAAACAGAATTAGATCCTCATCAACCATTTGCCACATTTACAACAATTTCTGATATCATTAAGTAAATCAAGTTGTAATTATTTTAATTATTTAAAAAGCATCTGCTTTTAGTATTAAATTTTAAGATTTATTTTTCTTTGTGAAAATGTGAGAGACTTCTTTTCAACTCATCAGTGGTTGTGGTTGGCTTTAGAAAATAATATGTTTTTTTTTTTTGCAAAATCGCTACCACGAAATTTTCGCCTCTCATTCATTGAAGCAGAGTACAAGGATTTTCACGATTTGCTTTTAAATGTTATTAAAATTTTATGAAACGTTAAAAAATTTGCAAATGCAGAATTATATAAGTAACAACACTTATCGCTAGTTTTCTTTGAATCTAATAAGTGCATAAGTGGCTAAGAACACATTTGGAATGAAACTCGAATATTTAGTGCTGAAAATAAAGCTCATTTATATTTTTTAGTTGAAATTCATACTGCCCATTGAGCTTTAAATAGATTCAGTAACATTTCTTAGGCCATCTAAAGGCAAATAGCTTTGAAAAAGAGACAATGTGTGCTGTTCAATGGGTTTATTTAAATGTATATAGAACATGAATGTAACTAAGCCCACTTTGACGTTATATTCCTTCGCGTGTACCGGGGCGACGACAGCGGATGACTGGTTCAATAGATATGTGATCCCAGACAGGTAATTGAAGAAGGTAAGGCATCGCTACCAATGGTATCTAACAACATAACGTTGGAGGAGCCAAAGTTATTGTTAGTGGATGCTATGTCTGTTCTCTCACCATTCGAAAGCTGCTTTGGCTGCACTGCTCCTCTGGATGGCGGGGAGAGGCGAGAGGCACTGGTCCTAATCCAGGGGGCAAAATTTGTGGACTAGGGACAAACGGCTACAAGAACGGGCATGACAATATCAGGGGCCGGATTCTGGCATTCGTGATCGAATATACTCGATAATAAAAACAATGTAGAGCAAAAACAAAATTAGCAACAAACACACAGCATTCTATAACGAAATCGTTCAATCACGAGTGCCAGAATTTGGCCCCAGATCTTGTATGTTGGCTGGAAGCAATTTGAATATCTTAATTTTTTTCTGATTACAGCGATGGAGATACCGTAGCGGTAACTTGGGAAACGAGCAATGTAGTGGTCTCAAGTATATGAGCGAACTAATGCCTTTGCTCATGTCATGTTCAGTTTCGAAAGTTATAGCGAATTTCCAACCTACAGGATGCCCCCTTTTATGAGGAAATATTGAAACTTAAATTTTTAGGTATTTTGGGTCATTTTAGTTGAAGAGGAGAGGCAACTACACATTCTGTTCAAATTTTAAGTTTCTATTTCTTATGGTTCGAAAATTGCAATTATGTTACACAGTTTCTCATATGGGGACACATTTTAGGTGCCAATTTTTCCTTATTCTTAGCATTTGTTGTTGTAGTGGCAGGATAACTACATATTCGGTGAAAGTTTTAGTGCATTTACTCACACAATTTTGGAGAATGGGCGCTATGATGGAGAGGCGGGTAACGACATTTCAATAGCAGCATTTCATTTTCACTCAAAATTTAACTTCACAGAAAATTAAACTGCCAGCTAAACTGGCCATATATAATGGAAAAGGAAGGTTTAGAAGGCAAAAATACGCTTTGGTTAGACTGTGTACATGACGCTTTAAGTTCTGAGAGCGAAAGAAGATTTGGTGTTGCGGCAGAAATCAGCTTGGCATCAAATTTTATTAATGCATAGAGTTTTTTTTTGTATCGCCTCATGATTTTCGTACTTTGTGGTTTCCAATTTAGATCCGTTCATATATTTTTCTGCTTCTTTATTAATGACCTTAACAAATGTTAAGAAATTAGAGCAAATGTTAAGTCATTAATTCTCATGCGTTGTTTTTGTGCCTCTTAAATTAAAATAACCCTTTTAATATTATTTACTTAAAATACCTTTAGATTTTGTAAGGCTGCTGAGTGGGCTGCCGCCTGCCACGAGACCCTAAATGAAAATTTTAATTTCATCTGGGGTTTTGTTTTCCTTTTTTTTATTTATTTACACAGTTGATTGTCAGCATCAATTATTTAACTTTTTTTTTTTTTGTTTCGCTGACAACATCAGCATGAGGCAAGTTTATTTTTTGTGTTTTCTTTTTCTAACTTGTTCTAGTTGAATTTTTTCTTACTTTTTGTTTTTCTTTCGTAGGAAAATTAAAAACATTTTATAAGCCCAAAAAAAAGTTGAAAGTGTTAAAGAAATAAACTTATCACGCCTGAATTTGTCAATGCAAAGAAAACAAAAAGATGAACAAAAAGTTTGGGGAAAGAAATGTTAAATATATTTGCATGAAAAATTTGTTTTACAATAGGTCGCAATTGCCTACAATAATAATGATGTTGTACACGAATTGTAGTCACCAGCTTACTCTAAGTGCAGCAGAATCTTACACGAAATATGCCAAGGCCCAACATTTGGGCCTGTGCGAAGTGTCGAAAACAAAATGGAAAGTTCTCAACCCTTTCAGATTTTCAGTTCATTTGTTGCGTGCAAAGAGAAAGTAAGAAACAAAAATTACTTGCCAACCAGCAGCAACTTGTCTTCTTTAGGCTTGTTGCCAGTTTGGTTGTTGGCACATGATAAATGCAGAATACTCTGCATACTTTTGGGAATTTGGTTTAAACGAATTTTTCTGTTTGACAAGAAACCCAACCAACAATAATATTTGCAGATTCATGAAAAATTATGAGACATTATAAGAATTAGCAGAAATGTATTTTTTTTTGCAAACAACCTGTATTCATAGATATAAATAAAGGGTATTTTGAGCAAACTCGAGTTATTGTTAAGTCATTTGTAGTCAGCTTAAAATAGACATTTGATATGGGAGTCAACTTTAGTTCAAAGCCAGCTAAAGCTGAGTTTGACTCTTTCAACAATGTCATAAATTCACAAATTCCAAGTTAGCTTACCTTTATGAATACGGGCCTTTGTTCTCATCGAAGAAAGGCAGCAAGGGGTTAGATAGCAAAAATATGTCCGTAAAAAAGGTTTGGGTGTTGTATGAGAATACTTCAACCGATTATAGAGTACAAGAGCTTAAACCAGGTTTTGTTCTAAAATGTAAATAAAATAATAAAATATAACTACTCTAAGGCAAACAATTTTCCACATCGGCCGACATATAGCCGTGATATAGGAAAACCGATATCTCAAAACGTTGGATTTGTAGGTGAACTTAAACCAGATTTGGTGCCAACACTTAGACGTCATAGTAGAATATGAATGACTTAAGGCAAAAATGTACATTATCGACATCGTTCCAGATGTAGACGAGATATAGCGTAAGCCAATTTCTCGATAAGTTGGGCTGTAAGCGTACTAAACCAAAATTTTGTCAAAAGAAGTAGATTTAATAAAATAAATTGGTATTCAAAAGCAAAAAGTAAAATTTTGCACATCGGTCCATATATAGCAGATATGTATATAGCGAAAACCGATATGAGAAAAAATCGTGATATATGTGAATCTAACCAAAATTCGGTGGAAGAAAGTGGATTTAACAGTATAAATTGATATTCAAAGGCAAAACACAACAATTTTGACATCGGTCCATATAGAGCCAGGACATAGCGAATTCCGATTTTATAAATCTAAACCGGTTTTGGTACCAAGCAGCCGATGCCATAATGAAATAATTTACCTTAAGGAAAAACACGAAAACTTTCGACATCACTCCCTTCCTTCTCAGGAAAATGGGCTTGTGTATGAATTTAAACAAGTCTTAGAGCCAAAAACTATATTTAATTTTAAATATGTACGATCAAAAGCGAAACTTTTGAAATCAGCCCATATATAACTGAAAAATAGTAAAACCCGATTTCTCAAGAAGTTGGGCTTTATTGCGAAACTGAACAAAGTTTGGTAACCAAAATATCCAAAGGCGAACAGAAAGAACTTAACAGAATGGTTAATATATGGCCAAGTTACAGCTAAAACTGATTTCTGAAGCTGTTAAACCTCTAGGTGAACTCAAATAAGACGTGTATGCCAAACAGCAGACGTTATAATTTTATTATAATAACGCAAAGCACGGTTCATTGCAAATTACCCTTGCAGACCTTGCAGATATTGCAACCGTGCCACAGTCTGCAATACTACAAGAACAAAATGTGTGAAACCGAGATTTGCATCACTTAAGCAAATATTAGCGGAACTCACCCTTCATTGCAAATTACCCTTGCAGACCTTGCAGATATTGCAACCGTAGCACAGGTGCCATAGTCTGCAAGACTACAAGAACAAAATGTATGAAACCGAGATTTGCATCACTTAAGCAAATATTTATAACCAAAAACCATTGCAGATCCGTATTTGCAAATGTTGCTAAACGCTAAAACAGCTGTTTGTTTTTTACAATCCGATATGTGAACTCCTAAGCTCAAAAAACTATACGACGGCAAGGACGCCACAAAACATGCTTGTGCTGGAATTAAATTAATGCTGACGTTGCTCAAAGAAGTATTTACAAAATAGTAAAAAGTGAATATTATACGTATTACTATGCTTGATTTTTATTAAAATTTATAAAATAAACAAAAAATCAGTGCAGTTGCTTCACGTGCACATTTTATCGACGGCGTTGCTTTTCAAATATTGGCTGCGGCTTAGCTTATCTCATGCGGCAAACTCACTTTATTAAATTTTGTAAAGAAATAAATAATAAACAGGCAACAAAATGAACACAGAATAAATGAAAAATAAAATTATGGTAATTAAACAAAACGCCAACAATAAAAGATGGACAGATGCAGAAATAAAATAAAAATTGGAGTTTTTGCAAGAAAATATTTATATTTTCCGTTACTCTAAAATCAGCTGCTCTAATTATTTTGCTAAACACTTGAAAAAGACACTCACACTTTGTAGCAAAAAATCATGCTATATGTGCGAAAATTGCAGATGTGCCACCAAGAGTGGTTTCCGCTAATGTATATGGCATATATTCCGAAAATTGCAAAGAACCTGTATTAATAGCCAGTGGGGTTCTTATCTATTTGAAGACAAATTGGGCAAAAAAATTGGTTAACTAGTAGACATGGAATATATGTATGTACGTTTCTTTTCCTCTATATTATGCTAGCTGGGTTTGCGTTTAGTATTTGATTTAAAATGTGTGTAACTGCTGCACAAAAAAGGGTGCCATTTTGGCTTTTTAAACAAAAAACGATGCCAAAGAAGTGGAAGAAAATAAAAACTGTTGCTGCAGAACCACTTAAGACAAATTGCGGGTAACAAGTACCATTCAGCACGCGACTGCAAAAAAAAACTCGAAAATATTTTCTAAATCCTTCAACAACAGCGTACATACATACATACATACATACATATAACGCAAAAAACTCACAGGAGATAAAATGGGTGCCAACAACAATAACAACGGCAACTACAAACAGCAAACTGAATGAAAGGATTTTTTTTTTGCCGTTTTGTTACCAGAGAATGAAAAATCTGCATATATTTAACAAGTTTTCAGTGTGAAAATGTTCCTTCGTTTTTTTTCCACGCAATTCGTTTCTATGCGTTTTGTTCTCAACTAAATGATTGAGTGTAAACGGCTTGTTGTACAACTTGGCTGGTTGTGTGGCACAAAAAATAAATTTACTTTTACATCTTGTATAACAAAAAGGAATGTCTGTCCTTCTACCCCTTTAGCCGGGTGCAGAGAGGCACCCTTTTTCATTTTTCATTTCTTTTTTGTGTTCAATAACTTTTAGCTTTTATGCTGCAGAAAAAATTTCAAACAAAATGAGAAAAAACTTTTCTTTTAAATAAATTTCAATTTATTTGCGGTACTTAAGCGCTACTTAAGCCTCCAGAATGTCATGTCAAAACTTTTCATTTTTCTTTTCTGGAATTTTATTCTAATTTAATATTTACAATGGCAATTTGTTTAGCCTTGTTTATCCTTAGCTCTCTTGTTATCGCTTGAATGGTTTATGAAATGTGTTGAACGCCTGAAAGCTTGATCTTTGGCATAAAGTTTGAATTTCCTGCTATCTTCTGCTATTAAAACTACCTTTCTCTGGTTTTCCGTATTTTCTTTTTCATAATTTTCTACATCAAAGTATTAACTTGAATCTTGATTCGAACTCTGAAAAATATTCAATGCCGTGTTAAATACGTTTTTGATGTCTTATCTCGTCTACAGCATCAGAAATTAACATCAATGTCAAAGCAGCATCAGATACATTTCGTGTCATTTGCAACCCAACGTGCAGCACAGTCACTTCATTAAAGTAATTGCGAGTTTCTCAATTTTCGCAAAGGGAAGCAGCGTAAGTGTGAAGATGAGTGTGTCAACTTGCTCACCTTTTCAGCAGGTAGACACTTTCTTTGAGATTAAAAGAGAATACTGGGGTCTATGATGAATTCGTCGATTTAGATTGTAATCTTCCAAAAATAATTTATTATTGTTTAAATAAAGTTTCTAATATTTAATTTAACTTTACGGTCGATCAATATTATTTACAATTTTTAATTACTTTTATCGCTCTTAAGTTCGATTTTACTTCCCCGAAATTGATAAAGTTGTTTTTGGGATGAAACAGTAGCGATCAGTATTTTCAACGAAAACAATAAAAGTGAAGTTGAATACTTATTGGCTCTTTAGGTTCACCACAATGCTCATCAGCCTTCAAATTGCTTCGAACCCAGGTCATGACTAATTGCATACTATTTTCTAGCGGGAGCGCTCTAATCGTAGTATCAACTGAGCTCTTCATTACAGACTGTCTATATTTAATCTTATTTGATCACAGTGCTTTTCTGTTGATTGAAGTCTATTTTTTATTCTCTCACTAACATTCAATTGATTTTTGTGCCTGCCAGTGTTAACAACGCTTTTACACTTTGAGCTGAACCCAGCAATTTTTAATCATCAATGTAGATTTAGGGCCATACTATAAGTTGTACAATTGTAAACTGCTTTTATCGATTTTACTTCCCGTGAATTGAGAAAAAAGTTCTTGTGATGATTAACAACAACAATAAAAAAAATATTTTTAATTCGTTTTATACCCTCTACTAAAAGAATGTATATAAATTTTTTTCTCAAATAGGTATTTTGAAACGATCACAAAATTAGAGCCACTAGACTTTTTAATCGATCGGTTTCTTCTAGTGGATTATTTTTATTTGGTCTTTTAATTTTTTTACATCAAGTCGAGAATATGATATCATGTAAATGGCCACCGCCACAGTTGATTGTCATTTGAGCCCTTTTTATAGCAGTTTCCATCACATTGGCCAAAACCTCTGGCGATAGGTCCTCATATTCTTGACGGATATTGTCTTTAAGTGCTGCAAGAGTCTGAGGCTTGTTGACATAAACGCGCAACTTTAAAAAGCCCTACAAAAAGAAGTCTGCAGCGGTCAAATCAGGCGATCTTGCTGGCCAGTGGAAATCGTCAAAACGGGAGATTAGGCGCCCGGGAAATGCATCCTTCAGCATATCGGTTGTGGCACGTGCAGTGTGCCGTAGCATCGTCCTGTTCGAACCACATGTTTTTCAATCCCAATTCATCAAGTTGCGGCTCGTTGATCATTGATCTGTAGCGCTCACCATTCACAGTAACCGTTTGGCCCGCGACGTCTTCGAAGAGAAAAGGTCCGGTGACACCTCCAGTGAAAATAGCACACCATACAGCGACTTTGAGAGGGTGTAATAGCCCTTCGTGGGTTACACGTAGATTTTCAGTGCCCCAGAAGCGTAAATTTTGCTTATTTACGTACCCGCTAAGATGGCAATGGGCCACATCACTCATGATTATTTTTGATGAAAAATCATCTTCCTCTTGGTGGTGATCAAGGATGGCTTGAGCGTATGTTAGACGCGATTGGTGGTGAGCAGCTAACACCTGATGTACCGTCTGGACTTTGTACGGAAACATCGTCAAATGTTGTACCAAAACTCGCTGTAAAGACCGTCGACTGATACCCATTTGCGTGGCACGTCGTCTGGTCGATGTCGACGGCGCTTCCATGACGTACTCGGCTACAGCAACAATATTCTCTGCAGAACGGCTACTCCGGGGTCTGCCACGCCTGGCAGCATCTCGTGTTGTGCCAGTCTCTTCGAGGCGAACGGCTAAACGTCGCAGTAGGCGTTGGACGGCCAGGAAATCTGCGACGAAATTCACGTTGTGCCAAAGTCACCGACCGATTACTGGTCAAGTAATTAGTCACCAATAATCCGCGTTCTGGAGCAGTGTAGCGTAACATTGTTTATTAACGTGTATTTCGCATGTGTTTACTACACAAATGTCAAAACAGAACTGACATTAGGGGCCAATCGCAAAATTTATAGCATTTTCTGAAAGGAGGATTACTTTTGTGCCACCTTGTATATGGCTGAAAATAGAAAACAGTAATTAAGATGAAAAGTTGAATCATTAAAGATTTGATAATGCAATTTTCTGCATATTAAGTTTGTGACTAGAAATCGTACGCGCAGTTAAGTTTGTCTTTTCGTTTCTTCTATTTTTAGTTTTTTGAAACATTTTTACGAATTATTAATTTGACTTTGCTGGTTTTCGAAGAAAAATGTTTGAGTCATAAAGCCTAAAATTAGAAAACATTGTATTGGGTATTCAAGCATTTTCTGTGAAGAGATGAGTTTTTTTTTTAGCATTATGCTGTTTTTGTCCGAAAATTCTACAGTATTTTGCTGATGGTTTCTCAGTGTTGTGAAGAAACGGATACCATACAATATCCATTTGACTACCACAAGTTGCTTTGTGCATTGTTAATTGGTTTGTAAACAGCAACGAATGACAAGGCATTGCCGCTTAATCTCTGCCATCAATTAAATGTTTGTAAAGCGAATGTTTAAATAACAAACTACTTAAACCCCACCACCAGTGTCCGCTTAGAAGAAAGACGTTACTTGCTTTAACTCGCCTTCATTAGCAACTTTTTTTTTTCTTTTTCTCGCTAATAAAACCGTAAAACTCTATTAAAAGCTTAAAAGGACAAAAAACGAAGCAAGGAAGGAAAGAAGAAATAACATGTAATAAAATGTGTAGTGAAACGAGATAAACCAAAACAAATAAATTGAAAATCTCATTAATTTCAATTAGGCATTCGACCCCTCTCAGTTGTATTGACACAACAGCCGTAAACTTTTTATCCTTTTGCTTTTTTTCATTCTCAAGTCAAACATTTGTTTTAAGATTTTCCTTTCCTTCCTTTTATTTTTCCAAAGAAAAATAAAGCAATTCTCAATGTTTTTATGTTGAGTTTAACTTTAACGAGCTGTAAAGTTTTTCCTCCTTTTTCTGCCATGATTTGTGAAAAAGGAAAAATAAATCTACCAGGACATTGTTTAAAAATTCTAGAAATCCATAAGAATATGTAAGACAAATAACAAACAAAAATTATGATGTTTCTAATATTTTATGTATGTATGTGTGTTTGCTTGTTGTTGGTGCAATGTATACACACATACACACACATACATATGTAGTATGTGTAGTCCTGATGTTTGTTGAAGGATACAACGATTGCATGCGTATGATGACTGCATTTAAAATGTTCCAGCTTCTTTTCTGCTGTTCCCAGTAGAGTCATTAAATATTTAAGAAATAGAAAAACAAAGAATTATAACAGAAAATAACAGCAAAAACAATACTGTTTAAAATAAAATAACAAATATTTCACAGAATTTTAGACAAGCTATTTCTCATAGAAATGTATACACGTACTTTTTACATTTAGTTGTGCATGTTTAAAATATATCAAATGCATATGTAAATACATATATATATACAAATATACTATATATAGGTTTGCATGAGTGCAGTTGTGCATCCCAGTTGACTAGACTTGTATCGAACCCCGTTCTTTTGTTCGTACTTCCACGAGCCAACGATCAAACCAGTGTTATTTAAATGGGTTCGACTATTGGTTCATGGCAAATACACCTGTGTCCAACTTGTTCTTTTCTAATAGTGCAGCCCGTTTAAATAATAACACCGGTATTCATAAAAAATAAAACTTTGCTGAAATACATTTTAGAAAAAATTTTATATGAAACATTTGTCGTAAAATGTGTTTCAGCAATGTTTCATTTCTAATGAATACCGGTGTAAGAGTTTGATCATTGGGTCGTGGCAAAAACAAACAGAAGAACGAGCTCGATACAAGTCTAGTGGCAAGAAGGAACAATAGAACAAGTTAGACATAAGTCTACAGTTACCTTTCACTAAACAATAGGCTTGTGTATAACTCGTTCTGTGGTTCGTTTTTACCTCCAGCGAAGATCAAAACCATTCAAACAACATGGGTTTGATAGTTGGTTCGTGGCAAACTCGAACAAAGGGAGAAGTTCAACACAATTCTACTAACCAATTTACTCGAATACTCTTGTATGATGTTGCGCTAGGCATATCACGCGCAACAAGTTTGAACAAGTGGAGGCAAAATCGTGCACGACACTAACCAAAACATCATGGCTTATGCTTTGCACAGACAGTTGTAAGTTCTACAGCATTGTCGGAAAATGTATAGAACACTATCGACCAATCATTAGAATTTAAGTGCCCAGGACTTATTAACTAAAGTCGTCACTCACGTTTGATGGTGTGGGTGTGTTTTGTTTTAATAATTTGCAGCAGACATTCCGTAAAAGACGCAAACATCATAATTTTTGTGACCTTCTAGTTTGTTTCTATTATGCCGTCGGGTAGTGTGTTCATTTTGCCTTGTGCTGTTTTGTCCCGCAAAAAGATGGTTTTCAAGAAACTGTAAAATTACCGTATTTTTCATTCGCGCACTATTCCATCACTTTTCCATACTAAATGACCTCTTTTTGGCATAAAGGCTTCAAATACACATAAAAACTTAAACATTTTTGATTTTGCTTCAATCAAAGCTGGAGAAAGGAGAGTTCTCGATTGATTTTGCATTCTGAAATGCATTTTTTTTTGTTTTGTTCATATATACTTTTAAGAATTAAGTTCCCAGTAGTAAACTAAAAAAGGGCATCCACAAGGCAGCAAGCATATTGCAATGAATTGTCCATGAAACAATGAATCTACATTTTTGTTATTACAACACCAATAGTTAATATTCAATAACAACCACATTTAAAATTTTTATAGTAAATAGTATTTTCAGTAGTTGTCAGTCTGACTACTGACTCAATCATAAATTAATGCGGTCACATTTCCTGCAGGGTACAAGCAAACTTCATGTGTATGCATAAGAAACACAAAGTAGCAAAAGTTACTCATTTTGCTACTGTTTTTTCACGGTGTCAATACACCACAAGACTTTAAACCTAATGAGAATTTTTCTGCCATGCAACAGTGCATACGTGAGAAAAAAATCGCTGCAACAAAAATATAAAAAACTTTTGATTTTTGCTTCAAGCAGAACCGATCGCATGTACGTGTAGCCGAACGTGACGAGTTTATTGTACATGTTCTGGATGCTATAGAATTGCTACCTGAAACTATTGAAAGAAAGAACATTGCCAGACTATTGCCTATCAATTAATTGTCAATAAACTGGCAATCATCAGAGCACTCTGCTCTTCTCAGCTAATGTCATATTGTAAAATGTGTGAACTCCCAACACATTACTATGCCAGCATTGTTTGGTAAATAACGGTGAGTACTGAAAAAAAAAAAAAAATAAGTGAGAAAAAACGAGAGAATAGTAGAAGAGTAAAATTTCAAAGAAAAGAGCAAAAATATATAAAAAAATTTTTTTTTTGGAGCAAGATAAATATAGAGTGAAGAACGACAAAAGCTTGAAGAAGGAAACATTATTGGCGAAATGTGTATGTATACTGATAATGATCATTCGCTGATAATGCTACGTACAAAACTTGACATCCTTGTAACCTGACAATTTTCTTTGTAAAATACATTTATTGTCAGGCAATTGTCTGGCAATGGAATTGTAAGCCTTTTTCTCAATTATGTGAACTGACAATTTCCTTATTACAAAAATTTGTCATTTCCAATAGACCAACAGCTCGTTGTTAAGTCTTACAATGACAACCGATTGTACGTAGCTTCAAATAGTTAAGCTTCGTATAGACGGTTGTCAGATCTTGCAATATTGTAAGACCTAACAACGTGCTGGCAATCTACTAGAAATACAAAATTGTCAGCATTAAGAATATTATCAGTTCAGACAATTGCTAGAAAATCTTACCAGACAATAAATTTAGCTACCAACGAAAATTGTCAGCTTACACGGACGTAAGATTTTCTACGTATCAAAAATTGTCAAAATACACACGCACACACACACACACACACATGCCATTATTCATTCTTTATTTTTCTCGCTCAATAATCATGTTTTCAATTTTCTTATTCTCTCTTCTGCAAATTTTTACCTCTCGTACTCACATTTTTACTATTCTCTTGTTTTTTCTCTCCCTTTTGTACACACACACATTTTGCTTTAATATTCTTTATCATTACTCTGACAATGACGCCATTGTAAGGTGTTGAGAATTTATGCATCTTACAATATGCCAATGCCCGACAATGTACTATCAATGATGATGCCAAAGTGTTCAGACGATTGACAGTTAACTGACAATTAATTGTTAGGTAGATGGCCTGCCAATGCTTTTGCTTACAATATTGTGAGGAAGAAATTGTAAGTTCTCACGATTGGTTAAAAATAATCTATACATTTTCTGACAATATTGTAAAATCTTACAACCGTCTAGACAAAGCTTTAGTGATTATATAGTTGACATTAACTTCGTATTAGTAGATATTGGCTACAATTGAACTTCCTTTGTTACAGTTTTTAAGCAATAATTTAATTTTATAGTCGAACTATATGATTTATACATTTATATTAAATTACTTTTAACTGGCTGAAGTTTAACCCTTGGTTGCTCACTTTTTTTTATCAATATCAATTGAATAAATAAAAGTAAAATTTTATAGCTAGTCTAGGTGGAAGGCCGGCTGTTTCTGGCTAGCAAACGCCCTTCATCAACATCCTATGAACTATGGATGTATTGAATTTCACAATTTTAACACTGCTGATCACACAATTTTACTTTCTATTTATGTACTTAACTAAGCTTAACCAGAGCAATGATCTTTTTGTAGTGTATTTTATGGATAATTTTTTGCCATCATAGAAGACTGTTAGTTGTTCCTTTTTTTTGAAAGATTTTTCGTTTTTCTTCTTTTTTATTCTGGTTATGATTGATAATTATTAATTTGATTACTCTGGTATGGCCAATAAATCTTCAAATTTACTTTTCTTGTCTTCCTTGAAAATACCGAGCACTGCACTTTTATCACCAAAAACCTTTCTCCATTCTGAGGAGAAGTAAAATCGATTCAAACTTCGACAAAAATGAATTAACAATCAGTTCGTTTTACTTTCATAAGAAATCGGTCTTAGAAATTTAAGCCGGCTAAAGCTCTAAACACATAGACAACAGCAGACTGCAAATGCTGCCTACTTTAAGTGCAGCCAACTTCAAATGTTGCTCTGAAGTCGGCTTCATAATTATTTTGAAGACAGCAACAACATAATAATCAGCTGGTGAAAAATCAAGAAAAAAGATGAAGAACACTTTTTCAAAGCAACCAGGATGAAAATTAAATAAAGAATCACAAAAAATTAGCTCAAACGAAAAAAATAGTTTTGATATTGAAAATGAACAGCTGTGTATTTTAGCAATGCTAATTTCAGGGATGCCGTATTTCTTATTTCATAATGAATAAAATTGAAAATATTGATGAAAAATGTAATAATATCACGAAAGAACTATAAAAACACATACATTTATTTATTTATTGTATTTTTCCAATGGTCTTTTGTGTTTAATATTAAAAAAAAAATTTTTGTTCTAATTTGTCCAATTTATATATATAATGGCAACACTATATTTGCTTATTTGCTGCCCGTCAAAATAGAAAATAGCCTAAGTTGGCAGCAGCAGCAAATGCTGTTGTGCAGTCGTGCTGCCCTGCTGCCGTCAAAATACTCGTTTTCGTTTAAACACATGCATTTTATTTTTGACATATTGCTGCTTGCTGTCTGCTGTCGTCTATGTGTTTAGAGCTTAAGGAACAATTACATTTATATATGTATATGTTGTCTCCATAAGTTTTTGTATATTTCCAACTTTCAGCAAAAGATTTTTCCAAAAAAAAGTCGTTGCTATTGACAATAATTTGGTCAAGTGGGTTTTTGTAGTGCAATTTCTGCATACATCATAAGCTGTTGCTTACTTTCCTTTAATATCAGTAAATAGAATATAAAATTTTGTGAAATTGTGACAACAGGAAAATCTTTAAAATGATTGAAGAGGAAGTACATTTTAAGCATTTTTAGATTAGAAAACACAAAAAAAAAAACAAGGAGTTCAAAAAACCTGTCTTAAGGTGATAACGATGTGAAAAAGAAGAACTCATAAAGTATGCTGTACATCTTTCTAATATCTACAATATATTGCAGAATACAGTAGAAAATATAAGATGTCAAACAGTTCTGAAAGCTCCACTGGGGTGCAAGGCCACTGAAATCCATTAAGAATTTGGAAAAATTAAAAAGCTAAAAACTTGTTTCGAAACAAGTTCATTACTTGCAAGAATCCAAACAGAAATAATTTTAAAAAGTTTTTCTTTTAATTTAACCATTTTGAATGTATTTTAGTTTTTTAAAATTTCTTATGAATAAGTGTTCTTCGTGGAATTTTGCTTTTTTATGCAATGGCATACTGTTTGCTAGTGCTTCAGTGTTTTCGAAAACGTTTTAAAAGTGCATTACAGCTTAAAATTCAAAATATTTTTTTCATTTAATACAATTATTTTCTTGAGCTTAAGGTCTTCTTTATTATGCGCGTGTATATTTTTTTATTTGTTCGAATATTCCTGCCGATATTTCTATCTCCTTCGGATAGCTTCTTCAGGACAATAATATTGAAAAATGTTATGATTGGGTTAAAAAAAAAAACCAAATTAAAAAAGTCCTCGAAGAAAACCAAATATTAAATTATTTCTTTCAAAATAAATGTGTCTATCAACATCCGAAGGACTTACTTCAATTTTCTTTTTACAACCAAAAATATGTTTGGATCTAATATTTCCGGGAATTAATGGTCACCGTTTAAACCCATTAGCAAGGCTGCTCTAAATGTGATTTGCGAAAAAAACAACAGCAAAGTTTTAATTCCATATATACAGCATACGTTCAAAGCTCTCAAATTCATAGAGAGAAAATGTATTAAAAATATTAATTTATTAAGTGCTGCAACAGGGTTTTATTATATTCTTACCTATTTTGCGTTTGTGAATACACTTTTAAGTTCTTTTGCAACGTTAATGACTTAGAACGCAAGACATTTTCAAATTGGTGACCATCATTTGTAGACTTTATGTGCTATTTAAAAGTAAATATGAATTGGATTTCATGATTATTATCGTTTTTATTTTGAAAGTACAAAGCCAACTTTATGCACAAGTTATTTGGATAAGGCGACAAAATTGGCTTTTAACTTCAAATATTGACTTTGTAAATTAAAAAAAAATTCTTGCAATTTCAGATTTTATCGACTACACTTTAAAGTCACAGCGCTCTTATATACATATTTTATGGTACTTGTCTATTTGAGTTTTAAGTTAAATCCCTGTGTGAGACAAAACTTCTATAAAACACATTTTTTTTAAGCACTTAGAAGAAGTTTTCTTAGCCAAATGCCTCATGCATACCTTTCTGCTTGAGCAGTTTCCAAGTGGAAAAATTTGTCACTATTCCTATAAATATTTTAGTGAGAATATTTTCACAACCAAACCGGAGCAGGTGTCATACGTTCTGTGACACCTTGTTGATATTTGGCAAAATGTTATATATAGCTAAGACTTTGCTTAAGGCAACAAAGTTGCCAATAAATACAAACTAAGACGGTACTTTCATAGACTTAAGCTACGCGTTCACATACGTCAAATATTTGTCTCAAACAGCTTGCTTCCATTTGTTCCAAATACATACAAAGCTTGGTTGATGGTCACACTAGGACCAATATCTCAAAAAATTTATCGGTCCAGGTAACAATCCAGCAGCTTGAAATATAGAATCTGTCAAATATATTTTCTTGCTGTTATACTTGAAACATTTTTATATTTGGCATAGCAATTTATTTCCTTATTGAAAAATATAGAATATAGAAAAAATACAATAAAATTTAAAATGGTATTTTTAGGGTGCCTTACTCAAAGATTGAAAACGTAACCGTCCTATGAGTTTTATACGGCCGCCGGTACGTCCGTCACAGACCCCATTTTCCCAAACGATAAAAGCAAGAAAGCTGAAATATCCTGGTTGGGTACAGCTAGTATTATCTAATTTTCATTATTTCTTTGTCCAACAAAAAGTTAAAAACGAAGGGAGTCCCCATGCAAGGAATTGGGAAAATTAGATAATACTAGCTTTAACTTTTGAACCCTAAGAGCCAGAGAAGTGAACTTCTCACAGGATATGTGAGAAAAATAAGTACCCAAAAACAACAAAAATTAAGATCTAGAGGGTGCTTCCACACAAGAAACTAAAATGAGCTGTAATTTTTTAACCCTAAGAGACAGAGACTTGGAATTTTCACAGTATACATATGTAGTGTGCAGGCCTCTCCAACAATAAATAGTAAAAACAACTAAAAGTTAAAGGAGAGAGAAGTTCTCCCTACAAGAAACTGCGACCCCGTTAAAGCTCCGTAGTCATAGAGTGAAAATAGAACCCTTATATCACTTAAGACTTCGCTATCAATTCGTCAGCATGTCACAGACCCCACTCTCCTAAAGAGCTAGACAGCTGAAATTCAAATAAAACATGTGGTTATACGACTTCTACAATAGTTAATAATAAAACCAATAAGACGTTAAAAGCTAAGGGCCTTCCCCATACAAGAAACTGTAAAAATTAGTAAATATAGCATAATTTTGACTCGTCAGAGATCATAAGAGACTTGAATTTTACATAGAATATGTGATTGCATAGGTCCTACAGCAGCAAATACCAAAAACAACAAAACATTAGGAAATAAAGGGTGCTCCTATACAAGAAACTGAAATTTGCTATAACTTTTGAACAGTAAAAATTTAGAGGCTAGAAAATTGCACAGCATATGAAGTTGCCAGGTCTACTCAATAACCAATACCAAAAAGAGCAATAAGGAAAAATTTGATGGTTGCCCTACACATGGAGACACCCTTTAATATGAAAATTAGCTGTATTTTTTTAACCGTAAGAGATAAAGAGTTGAAATTTGCAGAGAATATGCAAATTTCAACTACACAAAATTTCAGGTCTACACAACAACAAATACCAAAAATAGCAAAAATGATTCGCTTTATAAGGGGATACCCTTTAGTTTAAAAATCAGAGAGACTTAAAAGATAGAGACTTAAAATTTTCAGAGAATATATAGCAAATACTAAATTAATTAAATAGTGGTCATACACCGGGACACCCTTACGGTTGAAAATCAGCTATAACTTTTGAGCCGTAAGAGATAGGGGCTTAAAATTTATATAGTGCAAATAATTGTCTGGTCTCTACAACAGCAAATACTAAAAATTAAGAAAAGTTTAAAACTAAAGGGTACCATATACAAGAGGTGGCCTCAGCCTACCACTTGTGCGGTAATACGGAACCTTTTGCTCTGGGGGTCAGTCTTGTATTTGGCTCAATTTATTTCTGTTTAGAACTACTAATAATTAAGCACGTTCTTCTAATGAAATGCTAATATGAAATTCACTACTTTTTTCCCAAAGTTGAAAGTGATTTCCTGAATTAATTATAGCGATTTCGCTGCTTCTTTTTGCTCATTTTTTTATTGCTGGTATACGTTTAAGTGAATTAAAACGGTTTCGGTTTTCTAATACAACCGGTAGATTTAGCTCGTTTTTGAAACAATAATTTGATCTGCTATTCGAGGAACTTTCATTTATCAAACTAAATTCACTACTTCACAAAAATGTAAAACGAAAAAGTGCTTTAAAAGGATCTTTAGTATTAATTACAATTTCCAAGGATTTCAACGTCCATCTCAAAACTCAAACAATTGATGAAACTGTGCTTTTGTCTTTCAAGTGCGGTCCTTAAAATTGAATTGTTTAGACAATTTTACTTTGATTCTGGCCAAACACACACACCCATGCACAGGTGAAAAAAGGCACTCGATAGCTCTGCTCTTTTCCTTAAGTATTTTTATTATTAATAAAACTAAGAAGTATAACGTATAAAAAGCAACAGTACAAAAATCATTGTTTTCGTGAACTGTTTTATGGCCCGCAAATAACCTTCTTCCAGCACAACCAACCACCTCCGGCTCTGATGAAGAACATTTTCAATCAAATGATTCACATGTGCGGGGTGGTGGAGTCAGGAGGTGGGGAGCCATAAAAAGGGTGCGTAATTTCTGTACTTAATGGCTGTGCAGTGCCAGCATGAAAAATAAAAAATAACAATGCATCATTTAAAATGAATAAAAGAATTTTCCCAAGTACAGGCAATTGAAGAATAACGCTTTGTTTTATAACAAAAAGAAAAGAAGAGAAGAGGAAAACACGCAACATGCTTATGCAACATTTTTTAAGGTTTATTGTAGTATTTATTTTTTAATATTAATTTTTAGATATTTTCCTCCTGCAGTTTTGAAGATTTGCCTGTTTGTTTTTTTTTTTTTTTTTTGTTGTTGATGTTGTTGGCTGTGAAATGAAGTAAAAACCTGACTGCCTATAGTTTATTACCGCAATTTGTCTTGAGCACTTTCTTGATACCATTTCCTACCTTCTTTACGTTGCTTGTGCTTTTTCGTATTTGTGGTTGTTGCTATTGTTGTAATTTTTATGATACTTGGGTAATTTGTTTGTAATATGCCGCAGCATACAGCATTTACACTCAAGTCATGAATACAGTGAAGAGAAAAACAAAACTTGTACTGAAGCAAAACGTGAGCAAACAGCAGCCCAATTTTGGCATTCGTGATCAAATGAATTTGTGATCGAGTGCTGTGTGTATGTTGCTTATTTTGTTTTCATCTCAAGGGTCCCAGCCCTTCATAAGGGAGGCTCTACTTTAACTATTTGGACTTATTCAAAAAATTTAATTACAAATTCAAATGCAGACATTCCATACACTCTTTTAACAATAACACGTAAAGAAAAAATATGGTTGAGGTAATCATATTCGAAGGAGAAACACACTATTACTGAAATTAATAGTTACAGGCACACAATATTATTTGTCAAACATATTATGCACATTGTTACCAATTCCACATTCAGGGATTAGATTATTGTGGCCACTTATTATATTATTTTACATTTAATCATAATCTGAAAATTTCCGATCATAGTATGGTCATTTTAAGTCATGTTTGTTGTCGCATTCCACAACACTATTATCATTTCCTACAATAATATTTTCCTATCCCAACATGCTGCTGTCAATTTCAACCATACTTTTGTCAATTCGGGCCATAATATTGTCAACTCCAACTATATTATTTTTATATTGCAGGTTGCACATGAGAATATTGGATGATTTTAGCAAAAGCAGGGTTCTTTTAATAATATGGTGGTAAATGATAATGGTCTCTATGGATGTGTCAATACTATCATCTAAAATGGTAGTGCTATAGACAAGCATGGCACGATTATGATTGAATGCAACAATAACATAGCGACTAGCAGCAAGAGCCTAACCGAGTATAATGTATACAAACAAATATTTATTGATACATACATGTCTACATACCACTTAGAGCTCATACTTACACACACTATAAAAGCAGCACTTAATGTGTTCCATAGTTTGAGTTGCACAATTGTCTTATTTCGGTTTTAATAAATGCGGTTTTTTATTTAAATTATTTACTTTTTTTTCCTTTTAAAAAAGTCAAATGTTCAGTAATAAGAACACACAACGGCAACAAACAAAAAACCTTTGTTAAAAACAACAATGTTTATTTTAATATTTGTTTATCATTTTAAAGATGAAAATTTCTATGTTTGTCACAAATAAAACTTGTTCAAATCTTCATAATAAAATGGTTATAGATCTAGTACATTTTTTTTCAATAAATATAACCCTATTTTAATTTTTACGGATGGTAATAAAAAAATAACTAATCTATAACCAAAACTGTGTTTACGGTGACCAGAAATTCGTTATGGTATTTTGATTAAATATATCTTGTTTGCCACAACCTTTCGAATCGTTATAGACAACATAATATTGCTATCGCAACTATAGAGTAAAATGTTTTTTCTTTGCGTGTATAAATTTTTCTAATACGCACAATTATCTCTATGTTCCATATGAATGAATAAAAGGCAAATATCAGAGGCCACATTACGCCATTCGTGATCGAATGAGTTCTGTCACAAACACTGAGTGCTTGCTGCTGATTCTGTTTTTGTGTAACATTATTTATATTTAATTAATTTCTATTATTTGAACTTATTCTTATACAATTATATCTGTATTAAGTTTATCAGGCTCAAGTTCTTTCTATATTATCTTTGTGATTGATATTAATTAAATTAGCCAAAAAAAAATATCAAAGCCATTTAGCAGGCTGGACAACTAGTTGTTTCGAAGCCGCCACACTTTCTCGTCAGTGTCTTTGATGTTTTTTTTTTGTCTAATTTAATTAATATCAATCACAAAGATAATATAGAAAGAACTTAAGCCTGATAAACTTAATACAGAATTGATAGCGGTTCTCGCTCTTGATATTAATTTTACAACTCTGGTATATTCACTACGATTTTTACCACAAAGCTCGAGTGACTTTCTTACCTCAAAGTCCGCATGTTCTTGCAAATATTCTAAAACTTGCTGAATTTCTTTATCTGTCCACCTTCTGTTGTGAATTTTGTCACGTTTTCTCTTCACCAGTATATTTTTATTTGTTTTTTCCATATTATTTATTTTCTCAACAAAAAATTAAGTTGTGCCGGCAAAACGATTCACAGCACAGAATATCTGTGATTCCCAGTAATTTTTTTACAATGTTTACTAAAGCTTTTTGTTTGGTTTTTTTAATCACAGCGCAGAAAATAAAAGTTCAGTACATTTTGTTGCTGCAGTGATGTAAACACTAGTACTTTAATCAAATCTGATACTTTAACCAAATGTGCAACCGAGTTTACTATCAAGAGTGAGAACCGCTAATTATTTATATTTTATGTAAAAAAAAAATCATTTGAAGTGTTTTCAACTGAAAGTGCTTTATTTATGACCTCTGCCTTGTGATATGGCCCACTGTTCTGGCACTCAATAATACACGTTAGTTGAGATTTGTTTGATACTGTAACTGCTTCTGTTTTTTTTTTTTTTTTTGATTTCGGCATATTAACGCACGCACTCCCCAAGAAATCCTAGTTTTCATATTTATTTAGCATGTATTACGGGTTTTATATGTATGGCTGTGTTTGAGACGAACGAGTGCATGTACTTGACTGTTGTGTCAGGTGTGTGTCTGTCTGCTTGTTGCTTTTTTTACATCATTTTTAAGCTTTTGTTGTAAATTCTCTAATTTTTCTTATTTCTTTTATATTATTGTTATTACTATTTATATTGTTTACCTGCACAGAAACACACACACACACATACATTTAAATAATAAAATTTAACTCATTCAGGAATGTCTTAACAGACATTTAGGTTTTTCTTTCTTAATATTCCCTTTTTATGTTGCATTCAAGTTGGTAAATTATTTATTTAGTAAAATTTTTTCTCTGCTCTTCTTTTATTGTTGGTGTTATTTTACTCGTTTTCTTTTTGCTTGTATGAATTTCCTTTAAATGAAAATTCATAAGTTGATTGTTACGCATTGTTAGAGAAAGAAAAAGAAGTACCAAAAAAAAAACTTTGGAATTTATTTTGCAAATTTGCGTGTTTGAAAAATTTTTAATAAAAGGTCTTTTGTTAGTTTTATAAGCTAAATACAAAGAAAAGAGTAAACGAAAGCATGTTTAGTTTTCTTGTTTTTCTTCGAGGTGAATTTGTTGATAATTATTTTCAGTTATTGTCATAGCCTATAAGCTTAAATGAGAAAGGGCTTTTAAAACTGAAACTAGTCTATTATGCTTAAAGAGGAGAAGAAAATTTGATGTTTAAGACTTTATAGCTGGGGGACCATTTATGATATTCACTGGCACCCAAATTAGCTGCGCACTCACAAACTGTGCATTGCAGTGATGCTTAGGTCTTTGAAATAATATGCGATTGACTATCTGACTAAATTTATTTTACCAATCATTCCAATCATACCAATCGAAATGTTCTTCATCGAGTTTTGTACGAATTCGTACGGCTTGTAAGAGAGAGTTATGTTACATTTGCATATGGGCTTTTACAAGAAATAGCAGCTGAAAACTAGGACCTTTTGCGAACACTCCTCCACTTGAGGGTTGGCAATATATTCAGTATAAGCAATTCCAAGGACATAATTAGTCCAGTAGTATATTTCATTAGAGTTGTAGTTAGAGCTACTAGAATAAAAAATTATAACATTGGAAAACATTAGGAAAAGAGAAAGCCATGGTGCTATTTTGTGGCTTAGAGTTGTCACAGTTGAATCAAGTACATTTTACAAGTTCTATTGCACATATAAACAGACTACTATTTCAAATTACTAACAAAATTTACATTAAAAATAACAAATAAAAATATTGTTAATTAGCAAACAGTGAAATTGGTGCTTCAGCTGCTGCTGTTTCGAAGTCGCTACGTTTTTCATCAGCACTTATTTCAGTCTCAAATATATGACTTTCTGGTTGTGCTTTTATGTTTGCTGTTTTTTATTTTGTCAATAGTAGGCTGTCTATTAATACAAAAAAAAAAACTCATAATAAATTCACTAAAACAAAACTAATACCAAGGCGTTTTCTGTAATGAAACACAGCAGCTAATTTTTGTTATAAAAATGCACATTTTTTTGTAACTAGATTTTCTTATTACTACCTGAAATACAACAATAGTGAAAAATTTAATTAAAAATTTTAATATTGTGGTAAGTCTAAACAATAAAGTATTTTTCATAAATTAAACATCACATATACGAAATATTAAATTAAAAACAGATTAATAAAGGAAATATTTTGACTAATAAAATGAAAAAAGTGTTTGCATAATTACAACATATTTAAATTTATCATAAATATTTCATTGATACGAATATTTAATTTTTTTTTTAATATACCATAAAGCACATAATGAAAAAATTAATAATAAAATAATAACATAAAACTGGTAAAAGTGTTAATTGAATTAATTCAAACACAAGGTTTCGAAAGCAATTTACATACATTATTTTGTGTAAAAAGCCTAAAACTGACAGTTCAAGGAATGCGATAAAGTGCCACCATCAGAGTTGGAAAGAAGCACAAGTCCTTAACAACATTACTCTCATTACGGATTTGATTGATAGTTCTACAATAGGGCTCAATAGTTAATGAGTTAATCATTTAATAGATCATACTTGAATTTTAAGTCCTGCAGACTCAAAATTTAAAACACATTTTAAAGTAGTGCTGCGGTAACAATATAATGTTCTCTATAAGGATGAGCAAAGTTATGGCAAACAAGTTATTTTTATTTAAAATACCGTAAACAGAAATTCAATTCAATTCAATTCTTTATTTATAAATATCTTCCAAGGTTCAATAATTTTCTTAAAGAGTTTAGGATGCTTTATCCTTTTCTACTTAGATATTAGACAACAAACATTTTGTATTTATCTGAGCTTAAATTATTTTTAATGTTAAGGAGAAAATTTTCAAAAACCTTTGTGTGAAATTTTTTTGGGGGGCATATGATAAGATCTTAATACTAAGGGTATGATGAGATTATCTCATTGATGTGGTTAAACTCAGAACTGAGGCATCTGCAATTGAAAAACAGAAATTAATTTACTATAAACATATTCTTTGTTAAGGTTTGACCATGTTTTTGTCACCGTTCATAAAATATAATTATGGTTACATTATTTAAAAAAATAAATAAATATCTACAAAAAACGTATAATATATATATACATATATATATATATATATATATATATATATATATATATATATATATATATATATATATATATATATATATATATATATATATATATATATATATATATATATATATATATATATATATATATATATATATATATATATATATATATTAATTTTGAAAAAGGTCCATTTTTGGACCCGAATTAATACATTTCAATTGGCTCTTAAAGCAAAAAAATAATTAAGTTCATATTCGAATATGTTTTATTTTATGACAAACAAAATATTTTGATTTAATAAATGCCAACCAAAGTTTATTCGTGAAACAAACAAATTGTAGTGGTCTTTAGCAAAGTGTTTGTTGTTACTGTTGTCAGATGATTTCTTATCTCAGTTTTCTGCTGTGCTTGAAAACTTGTGTGTGCACGTCATATAAAATTTATTCTTATATCAAAAAACAAAAAGTGAAATAATTATAATTGATAAGACTGCTGCTAGTGAGCGCTGTGAAACTGTGTAATGCATATGAAAGATTTATTGTCATATAGATATATTTACATGTATGTATATATGTATAAACACTTATTTGCATTTTGTTGTTTGAAAGTAGTATGATTGGAAGCCATAGCTTTTTTTTACATAGGTTGTCACATTCTGTGGTATGTGTACCGCCTAGAATATCCTCTTGTCGTCTATGGAAACTACTTTCACTACGGAAGCGTTGTGTATTAGTTCAGGCCGATTCCCAGTATAGCTGGGGTATTGAACAAATCTTCTTAGCCCTGCATTGATGTGACATCTTTCCTGACCGATGCCAATATTAATTTTTCGTAGTAGTCGTGTGCAGTATTTTTTACTGCTATCCATTTCGTCTCATTTGCCAGCATTATCTTCATCTTTATTATCTTTTATAAATATATCTATAGCTACAGTAATATTGTGACATGATAACATCGCTATTGAATGTAAGGTCAGCATCGAAATTTTTGAAAATAGTATCGTTTAAAAAATATGTTAATATATTTATAAGTTTTTAAAAGTAATATGGTTGTCCATGACAATATTATGGGTGCAACAATAAAATGATTAATGAGAATAACTAAATGATTGATTTCAACTGCGGTATAATAGTTTTAAGCCCTTCTTCAAACATATGTTTAAATAGGGTAATGGTACGATTGTACTTGACAGTAAAATGATTATTGAAAGCCTCAATTCGAAAGTAATAAGATTGGAAATGACAAAACAATAATATGGTTCCCATTCATGTTATATTTAACAATTGATAGTGTCAAAGAGGACAGCATGATTTTGATCACTACCCTGATTTCGAGGGCACTTCAATTTTGGGCACAGAATCCTATTATAAACGTAGGTATATGTTAGAAATGCTACATATTATTAAGGTACCATTACACAGAAAAAAATAACTTCATTTTTTTTTAATTAACTGATTTAATTAAAAAAAAAAATATTTTCAATTAACTATTTAATTAATGGAATTAATTTTTTAATTGTTAAATTTTACAAGCGCTTTGTTATAAGCCCTTGCTTGGAAATTGAGTTAAATCTTCAAAAACATAATAGGTGCCTACAATAAAATTACACAAACGTACATACATATGTACGTACATACATATGTACATGTATGCGTGCACATGTGTATGTATGCCTGTCTGTCTCCACGCGTTTTTGTTTTTGCAAATAACAGTTTTCAACTTTGTTTGTCATTAAAAAATAAGTGTTTTTGGTTTAGGTAATGTGTTAATGTGTTTTTTCTTTTGCAATGCCTCTAAAGTGTTTTTTATGTGAACATGAATTTGATTCGATGGAATACTATTTTGCACATTTGCAGCAACATATTATTCCATCGGATACTATTTATGAATGTACTTATATTGGGTGCTATCAAACATTTCACAAAAAATTTTCATTTAAGAGGCATATAGCAAAACATTTTGCAAGTTTTAATAAACAAACAAATATTTCTAAAAGTGGCCAAAATAAACAGAGCTCATCTGAATCGAGCATTTCAACCAACGTAACGAGCGTTTCCCCCCAAAGTGTTTCCTTCGATAATAAAGCTGTAAATTCTTCGACAATTTGTTCAAAAATATTCAATTCTTTATTTATAGATTTGCATAGACTTCAGTTTAAAATATCCCACAGCAAAACGTTTAACAGATACCTGGTTCCAATTCGAGAAAAAAATTTTAGATATAATCAAAAACAAAACAAGCTGTTCATCTTTTATTAAGGAACTGGAGAGAATTGAATCAAGCGACGAAGGTAAACTCAAATTTTTTATAAGTTTTGACTAAATTAACAGACATTTAATTTAAATATGTAATTCCCTATTTCAGAATCAAAAATATTTGGAATTCTTTGGCATTGCCATAAACTCTTTCCGCCACAGCAAACCACAAAGTCATTTCCAAGCGGGGAAAAAATACGCAAGCGGTACTCGGTGGCTGACTCCCAAGAAAGCTTTGCCTTGGTAGCTGCCAGCAACGAAGAATTAGAAACAAGGCTGAATCTTCTACACCTACAAGGCAGAAACATTCAGCCAAAATTGCTCGTAATTGCAGAAAATTTCAAAATTGAAAGAATTTCGGTTTATTTTGACAAATTAAAATATCCAGCACTGACAATTTTGGATGGTTTCGACCTTCTATTTAAAATTTTCTTTGTTTTTAATATTCAATTCCCACAAGAATCCGAAGTGTTTTATAATTTTGTCCAATCCGTCTTATACGACATTGAAACTTCAAAAAAAATTACAAAAGTTTCTAGCATTAAACACGAACTTACGAACAATAAATAATTTTTATCTTTATATTATTTGATCTTTATATTTCCAAATTAATTATTCAAGCTCTTGATCTTTTGTTTTTTATAAAAAATAATATTAAACAAATTATTTATTTATTTTCAATATTTCGCCAACAATTTGTTGGCATCTTCAGGAAAATAATTATAAAATTCAAAAACAAAAACAAATTATTGAAAAAAATTGATTAATAAATATTCAAAAAAAATCAAAAATATTTTTCCCGCCTTAAAATGTATTAACAACACTCATGAATAACATAAATATAAATAAAAACAAATTACAAATTAACATACAAGTTCTGCGACCAACATTTTCCATGTTTATGTTTACAAACATGTTTAATACTAAAATAATAAGTTAACATTTCAAATGTAAATTCAAAAAATGTAAATAATTCTTGTATTTTTTTGTATTAAATAACATGTAACACTGTAAAACCTTAAGTATTATAATAAAAACAGTTCCATAAATGAAAACGTTTTTTATTGAATTAGAACAGAATTGATAATAATTTATTAACATGATGATTTCAATTGTTAATTTTAACAATCAACTTTTTTGTTGTCCCAGTAATTATTTATATTGCTTTTTCATTAAAATACAAATAAAAGTTTAGTTATTACAGTAAACTATTTAATTGAAAATATATTCGGTTTGAGTTAAATAATTAACTAAAAGGATTAAACAATTTAATTAAAAACGTAAATAAGATTCAATTAACATTTTAATTAAAAACGTAAATAAGATTCAATTAACATTTTAATTAAAAACGTAAATAAGATTCAATTAATATTTTAATTATTAAAACAAATTTTTTAATTGAAAAAAATTTTAGCAAAACTGAAAATAAAAACTTAATCAATACTATCAATTTGTTTATAGGTGCAAATTTAAACAATTTTTTAATTGAGGTTGCAAATTTTTTATTTTTTTCTGTGTAGGTAATAGAATCAATTTTAAATCGAATACGGATAGATTAGCTCAAAACTATAGACATTTGCACCGGTATTCATAAAAAATAAAACATTGTTGAAACACATTTTACGACAAATTTTTCATATAAAAATTTTTTGAAAATGTATTTGAGCAACGGTTTATTCTTTATGAATACGGGTGTTGGTATATAGGAAACACAGTAGGAAATAAAATACACGAGTAGGTTGTTTTGTCTTAAACTATTTAAAAATATTTTTCATTTTTTTTTCATAAAAAATACAAAAATATGTTATGTTATGCTCAGTGTTAATATGTATCTATATATACATGTGTATGCGTATAGGTAAAATGCGGTTATGTGCATGTATGTATGTGTATGTGTGTGCATTTATACATGTGGATGTGTATGCATATGTATTTATGTGCATATACATGTATATGTATGCATGAGTATACATGTATGTATATGCATGTGTATATGTCGGTGTATGAATGTGCAGGTGCATGTATACATGTGTGTGGACGTGGATGCATACCCTGCAGTTTTATTTTGTCAATTGACTCATTTTTCGGTTATTTTTCTGACTCAACGTTGTCTTTCGCGATGTCAATTTACACTTTTCTGTCCCTTTGTTATCGTAGAGGTGTTAATTTGAAGTTATGCCTGTACTCAGAAGGATATGACAATATTGTCAATGAAAAAAAAATAATCCCTTATTCATTTATTTATTCATTTACATAATATATGCTACATTCGTTCTACAACAAAACGAACAGCAACAACGAAAATAAAGGTAAGTGCGGTTTTCATTTCATCTAAACAAATAAGTACATTTTATTTCGTTTCAGATGAAAAATGTGAATGCAGATGTGAGGAAAAAATTGATCAATTTAGAGGTAATTTTTTAGTTTATTTAATTTTTATAAAATAGGTATTTTTAGCACAACTTATTTTTCTATTTAAAGCTTCAATGGATAAAAAACTCAACAGACTTGAAGGGGCAGCAAAATATATTTTTAAGAAATCTTTTAAAGCATGGAGATCAGACTATATTGAATATATTCCAAAGTATTGAATATATTCCAAATTATATTTTTATTTTTTTTTATTTTGTATATAATAATAACAATGTTAAAATTAAAATCTGATTATATTGTGTGTTATTTTTACTTCTTAATAAGTATTCACTGGATTATCAGGGAAAATCAGAGGTAAAGTACTTTGGAACTATTTATTTAAGCTGACCCTATTCACCAGTTAATTAACTGGTACCTCGGTATCAAACATGGGATTGATACTGTGGCACTATTTATTTTATCAGACCGAATTGACCAGTTAATTCACTGGTACGACGGCATCAACCACGGGATTGATACTGCGGCACCGGTAAACACACTGTCCCATAGTTATCTACAGGGGGGTCAATTGACTGTTTCTACGACTACCACATGTTAAAATCTCCGGTCGTTTTACCGGTAAAAAGACTAACAGTGTCCCTTAGTGATAGGTGAAAGTACCAATTTGTGACCGGTCCACCGCACTGCAGGGTAAGGATATGTAGGGGTATGTAAGTATTTATGTACATGTGTGTGTACATGTATTTATTAAAACTTGATTATTATGTATGCATATATGTTAAAATATATTGTAAAGGTGTATGTAATTTTCAAGCATTTGTCAGTAGAAATTGTTTTTGTTTTTTTAAATTGTTAACTAAAATTTTTTTTTTAAAAACATCAAAACATTCCTGAAGAAGATATCTATTGTTATATCGAAATATCGAATTTAATAAATATTTATAAAAAAACAAGTGACCTGAAGGCTTGAACAATTAAAATACTAAACAACAAAGGTCGAAAAATTAGCATCAAGAATATGTTAAACTGCAACCATACATCTTAACAATAATATGTTTCTGTTTGAATGTGATTACCTCAACCAAATTTTTTTCCTTTACGTGTGTATTTGTTTATTTCGAAACAGTTTTCAAAACACGACGAATTGAGCAGCCTGTTCCATTTGCTTATTTTTTATAAACTTTAGTGAGAAATCAAGTCCCATGGTTTTTTGTAGCACTTGTTCAGTAAGAGTGAACATTGAGAATTGATGTTATCAAACATAAAACTCAGGAGTAAAACCAAAAACGTGCAAAGTTTAATCGAGAGTTTTGACTGAAGGTTTTTCGAACTAAAAATACTCGATTTGCTTTTCTATATACACAGCTTGTGAAAGTAAACGGAAAACAATGATGTTGACAAATTTTAAACTTACTTTTAATGCATTGAAATTTTTTGTAACAATAGTTACGAAAATAATTATTTTAGTTTATATACAATAACAAGGAAGTTTTTGCTTTCAATTAATTGACTTTAAGACAGACAAAAAGAAAAACAAATCATAATTACTTGCAATAGAATACCCAATATATAATATATTATTTACTAGGTCCAGTCAAGATCTGGTATGAGCCGCATGGGAAGAGATTATTTTTTTACAGTTAAAATTTAGTCAAAGGCTTTGAATCAAATATAAATTTTTTTTAAATTTTTTTATTTTAGTTCTTATTTTTGTGGCCTTTGTGAAAGTTTTTAAGATTATATAATGGGTAAACAAAGTTCTTGATTGTAAATATTAAGTAGAAAGTGTAAAAATTACAATTAAATTGTTTTTGTGAAAGGTGTGTGCGTAATATATGTATATTCGAGGTTATTTTGTTTAAGGTTGAACAGAAACAGTGTTTGTGTAAACTAGAAGTGTAGAAGGCCGGGGAAATTGCAAAAACTAATGGTTTTTTCATTCTACTAACTATTTGAATTTGACAATGTATAAGTAAAAAGTATACTAAGTTTAAATCCATTAGTTAAATCCATTAGTTAGTTTAAATCCATTAGTAAAGCATTAAATAGGGAAACTACAAAAGAAAAAATTATAATAAAAATTGTGAACCATGTCAAAAATATCCAAACTTACATATATTTTTATTTATCACTATGTACTTTCAGTTCACATAGAATTTACACTAAATGTGATTTTCTGAGAATCTTAAAATTTAATGTACTTAGATCTTCAAAATTTGTTCTACCAGCACAACATAAGTGCTTCCAAATTTAATATGACATAAAACTTATATAATTCCAATTAGTGCTTATTATAAGAAACGCAGTTTCAGAAAATTTTTCAAATTTTATTCTGTAACACAATTTTTGTTTGGCTGAAACAAGCCCCAAGAAGTTTTGAACATCTTGTCTTTAGCATTTTAATCAAACACTATTTTCTTTTAACGTCCTATAAGCAACAGTATCAGCAGAAAAAACTCCATAAAAATACTGCCAAAAAGGAAACAAACAGTTGCTGTAAAAAAGGGAAAAATATATCATTTATAAACCTCAGGCGGCAACAAATTAAAAACACATTTATATTGGTTAAAATAAATATTTTCTCCAAAGGCATGAAACAAACGGACGAATAAGTGAAAAAAGGGATCAGAAAAGAATCGTATTAATCATTTGCCAGAAAAAGAAAAAAAAAAGTTCACCCAACAAAAAGCACTACAAAAACAATCAACAAACAAATCGACATCTTCAAACGTGCGAAAAAATGAGCCCAAAATATTTGAGCAGCAACCATCGGAAAAGGTTGTCCACCTCTACTCTTATTTAAGGCATTAACTGTTTAACAGACAAAAAATTAAACTATTGTGCAAAAAAGAAAACACAAGCATTACAACAAACAAATGATAATTTCTGTAAATAGACAAGCAGAGAAATTTCGTTAAATTATAATTAATAACACTCATACGTCATGGCAGACTGTATGAGTGTTGGCTCTCAGGTGAAAAACGATTAGAGCGGTGAGTATTAATCATACGCATCATACATGAGGATACTATCTAGAGAAGTGTGGTCGTCGTCGTGAAGACAATCGACATTCAACAAGGCTATAAATAAGTTCGTATGTAATTTTTTAGTGTTTGTTCTAATTTTATAAATCGTTAAAAAAAATGCTTTTGTGCGTGATAAGGCTTAAGAAATATTACGATTGAGTGTGCGAGCGTGATTTAAATTTGAAATTTCCTACTGCTAGGGCGTTATATTCTTTTTATCTTTTCGTATACAATTTACATATGGATATACTACTTACTTTTTACTAGAACTCGTTTTCAATGTAATGCCAGGCCACTGCACACGTATTAGCCTGTGCAAATTTGTAAGAACTGAAAAACAAATAAGAAACAAGTTTGAAGGAAATCTTTCTATCCAACCTTTTTTTTTTGTAAATAAATATTAACACCCGAAAAGCATAATTTTCGTGAAATTAAAAGGGAGAAAACCAACAGTGCAATCATTGAAAGAAATGTTAAAAAAGCAACTTGTCGTGTTTTATTGGACTTCTACTACTACGTTATCAAACCCTTAATAACTTTTTTGATAAATATCACACTGAAGTAGAAAAATAGTTTGGTAAACGGTAGTGTTGCAAATAAAACTACATTATACATACATAAAAGTAAAAATCAGTGAGAATATTTTCGTGCATTAGGAAAATTATTTTGATCGTGTGAGCGCGTGATGCAAGCCAAAAAACACGTACGCGCTTATCTCTAATAGAATTACTAAGAACTAAATGAATTTAAATTTTGTTTTGAAAGTTTTGGGTGGGTCATGGGCAAGGCAGGCGAAGCGGGTACAGCTACCGATACAAAAATAAACTATTTCTATAATCAGCTCCAAAATTTAAGGTGGCTGTATTCGTATGTAATTTTTTATGTTTGTTCCAATTTCATAATCCGATTAAAAAAATGTTTTTGTTTGCATTTGGATGCCATAAACTTTTAGGAAAATTATATGGAGTTTAAGTGCAGCCTATATAGGTGGCAAGTAGAGGAAAGTTATATTGAAAATGTGTTTCCTAGTGCTCCAAAATAATTTATGATTTTGTAGCACAAATTGAGTGAATAAGGTTTCACTTAAGGCGGAGAATTTCAAATGCTGACCGGTTTTATTTGATAAGTATTTATATCTTTACATAGCTTATTTTAAATATACTGGAAAAAGTCGATTTAGCAATCCATATTTCGATCTCTTTTTGCTTTGTACTACTTCGACTTATTACAATAAAATCATTTTCGAGATACCCAAATTTAAAATTTTGTACAGGAGGTCCCTCAAGGAGGCGTGGCACATTGATAGCGTTTTAAAAAAAATTATGCAGGGGAAAAATTATTGGCTTTCATCATATATTTAGCTCCCTTTTGGGAACTCTTGAATTGATTTGGAAGCAAAATAGTCTAATTATAATACCAGCTTGTATGAAACAGAAACATTTGTATAGTGGAGGTCATAAATGAAGTAAATTTCAGTATTCATTCTTTTGATACGATTGTAGGAAACTGGGTGGCAAAACACATTCTTCGAATGATATTTATCCTATTTTTCTCAATAACACTTATTGTCAGAAAGAAAAAATATTGAGCGAGTAAAAGTACTTTATTGGCAAACAACAGTATTCTTTTCTCATGCCAAAACTCAGTGAAAAACGGGAGTATATTTCAAAGGCTCTATTTCTTAATACTAAATCTTTACGCTTTGAGCTAATGAAAAAAGTGATAGCAGAATCCATCACTTTCCGTGAATTTTAAAGGCAGGTACTTGCCGCACATCACCGTTTTTGTTAATATAAGACACCAATGAGGCAGCAAGCGAGTGCAATACATAAACATAAGATTTTAATACTAAAAAAACTAAAAAAATACAGTAGATTAATTTCATTGTAGGGTAAACTATATGATTTGTAATTGTTAGTAATTTTATCGGACTTTCTCGTTTCATTTTGACTTCCTCAAAATTGAGAAAACATTTTTGTGATAAAATTACACCAGAAATATTTGGTGGAAATTTTTGCTCATCTTACATTAAAGATGAAATATACTTTCCTACACATGGTGTATCGAGTGATGCGCATTCAGAAGGCAAATAGTAGCACATTTCTAGCAATATATTTGTGAACGTTTGTGTGCATGTGCATTTTTTTATTTAAATTAAATCTACCCCACGTTTCCCTTTCCTGTTTTATTTGTCCTCCATTAACCTTAAATTTGAGGTATCAGACGTTTTTTGGAAAACAAATAATATTAATAAAAATAACATTCACACAAAATTTCCTGTGTATTCACCCACTAAATCATGTGATTAAGTAGAAAAATATGACATGTAACAGCAGTTGCTTATCTCAAATTTGTGCAAATAAAACACTTATTCAAATGCATCAAATATTAAAAACAGACATTAAATAAACTTAACATTTTTTTGATATGCTTGCTAAAGGAAAAAAGTAAATAAATAAAATTCTTTTGCAAAACTGAACCTTAAAAATAAAAAAAAATAAAAGCTGATCACTTTTTGATGGTATTTAAAAATCATACACAAAATATGAATTTCATACTCATTTGAATAAAACCACAGAATTTGTCATTTTCAAATACAACCTTTGTTTATGTAGATGGCTACAAATACAAGTATCTCTTTCAAAATTCCCAACTGCAAAGATGTTGAATTGTCACATTGAAAATAAAACTAAAATTTGGAATAGTGTTTTTGTTATTGATGTAATTGAGCGCAAAAGTGAATTTTTTTTCATAGAAGTTGTGTAATTTGCACTTATTTTCTTAAACACTTTTACTCGATTGATTTAAAAAAGCAACTTGTATTCCAACCACCCGACACATGTGTGTGTAGGAACGCCGACTCACAAATATGTGCATGTCACTCATCAAACAAACAACATATCTTCTACCTACAAAACCACATCAAACTTCTAAGCCCAGTACTGCCACTTTTGCCACATTTATATATAAAAAATGCAAAAATAATGATGTCACATCGTATGACAAAACAAGACATAAATTACTTGTGCTCACTGTGCTTGCAACAGAAATGAACCGAAATGAAAATGAAAAACAGAAGAAGAAACAAACATGGCACTTTATTTGTACTTTGGTCTCTTTGCAACAGCATATTTATGATGAAAACAAAATATAAAAAAAAAATAATAAAATCTTACCACACTTAATGGGTTTAAATAACAGTAATACTTGCACATAAAATCACATACACGCACATGTGCACATGGGCATGATATGCCTGCAGAGGCATGTGTGTGTGTGTGACTTGTATGAACAGACATTTATTTGAGCTCGTGCGTGTGAGATAATGTACCATTCACTCTTGTTTTCATTGGCTGGCTGGATGCTTTTCAACTCCTGTATTTCGTATCATACAGGGTTTTTTCATTTTAATTTTTTTTTTTTCGATATATGACATACATTGTGATCTGACATTTACACACTTGCATTTTGACTTTATCGTACGTGTAGTTCGGGTGCAAATAAAATGTCATAAAGTCCTGCAACGGCAAAGCCTTGAAATAAATTAAAAAGTGAAATAAAACCAGTTGAATGGCGTGGCGGAGCATGAAAACAAAATCTTAGAGTTCTATTTACTATAAAAACTAATTGTTACTTCCTTATTACTCTACATACATATTTTAACAAAATTAAAGAAAATTTATTTAATGCTCATAATTGGCTTAAATAAAATATAATGTTCCATTCAAACATAAACTTATAATCAATATCTATGAGGCAGTATTTTAAAACTATGGAAGGTTAACGACAACTTTATTACAGGAACTGCCCAAACAAGTTAAGTTTACTTTCTTTATATTTAGTACAAATCATAGAATGTGAAGAGTATTTCCGAGTGTTTGAAGCAGGCGTAACACTGAATTATCGCTGGCCTACAGACCGCTGAAAAGCCAGACAGCAAAAACATTGAAAACGTTATTTATAAGTTTTGGAATCAGCTTAAATCTATTCAAACTGGGCAAAATTTATAGAAGAAATTGGTTACGAGCCGCTAGTTGTATCCTATATTTATACCCTCTTGCTGTTATTATTTCATTTAACTAAAACTGGTAAGAGCAAACATTTGAGCTTGAGTAGAGGTAGCAAAATGACAGCTTGCCATTCTCTCCTTTTTATCGAAAGTTCCGGAAAAGATTATATATCTACAGCTATGTTATTTAACGGCGAAAAATAAACTTTTCTCTGACACACAATTAGGATTTAGGCCTCATTATAGCTGCACTTCGGTCTTACTTGATGTAACAGAAAACATACGATGTGAACTAGACAATAACGAAACTACATTTCCAGTTATTCTCGATCACACAAAAATACTTGATACGGTTATTCACAGTCTTCTTGTAAAAAAACTTATAAATAAGGTAGCATAAGTTAGAAAGGCTAAGCTTTATTTTCATAAGTAGAATATAAGCCATGAATTTTTAAAATAAAGACAGACTTGACTATCCAACATAATCCGGCAAGCATGCGTGGCCTTATTGCAAGTTTCAAAGAATCTTTTGGCACCTCTTCTGAGCGCCTACAAATTGAGCTGGTCTCCCTGACAGCTGCATAAATATCAAGACGGATTATAGGGAAACAATAGAAAAAGGACCAATAGATTCCTTTACAGGAGTATATTCCATTTTACAAAACACTGTGAATATTAACTCAGATAATGGATTGAAACACAAAAGCTGAGCATGTTTTTAGTTAGATGAATTTGTTTACATATAAGATTACGTGCATACGTCGCTAACGCATTACCTTATAAAAAAAAGTGGGTGCTAACATGAAAATATGCTTGCTGTGAATTTTAACACATAGCTGATGGTAAAAAATTTCATTTCTATAGTAATGTTATTAATTAATTCAGGTCCAAAAATTAACCTTTTTAAAAAATATTTGCTGTATTTTTCAGCTGTCTATATGCCGACGACATTTCGTTGGTGCTAATCAACTCATCAGTAGAAAAAAATAGTAATGTTATTAAAAAAAACTTTTGGAGCTGTAAATGCAATCTATTGTATGCCGTCATAATCAATAGCTCTAGCGTTGACAATTGAAAATTACTTCTCGTTTACTTCATGTGACCAAAAATATATAATTAACAGAATGTTGAGGCATGCAAAAGTTCACGTTTAATCGTTTCTTAGATTATGTTATGAATTGGTAAAGGTAGATTTGGCTTTATCCAAAAAATTGGAATAGTGCAGCAATTTGCACAAAATAGTATTTAAAAAATCGTTGAAAATCCTCAAAAGATAATAAAGCTGTAAATATTGCCACATTGTTACTATTTTCTTTTAAAAAGCAAAATCTTAGCAATAATCATTTAATTGATAAAAAAAAATGACAAGCATTCATTTGGAAACATGTTCTATTGAATTACAAGTAAATCAAATTGTCGAAACACTTAAAATCAACTGGCATGCCAATGTCAACAAGTATTTAAAAAAAATATGTTAACCTTTTTTTTTCCTTTTTTTTGCTATTTCATCAGCAAAATATACTTTTTTACTGTTTCTGGCAAACCAAATAACCAATTGATTGTTCGCTGTTTTATCTCACTGTAATTGTTTTTGGGGTTGCATGTAGATTCGAATATTGTAGTGTGAGTCTGGGCTCTGGCTGGCAAAGGCAAGTATTTGCGTTTGGCAAATATTTCATCTGTGTATTTAAGTTATGTTTCCTTTCTGCTGTGCAAACATTTGCATTTCCTGTTATTCGGTTTGTTTTTGCTAGGTAACTTTTCTTTCACTAACTACTTTTCTTCTTTGAAGACAAACATTTTTCACAAATTAAATGAAAACACCTGATGTTTTCACTGCGCGATATTTGTCCAACAACTGCAGCAACACAATGAAGTCTCAATGCAGCACTAAATAATGGAAACAAAAAGTGAATTTTAACTGTTTCTGTTTTTATAGAAGGAAAAGTTTAGAAATAAAGTTGTAGTACCTGCTTGCTTTATATTGAAACAGCCTCATGTATTTGATTTAAGAAAGATATGTATTAGAACTTAAAAGAGTTTACAAATACATATATAGTTAACATGTTTGAAAAAATGTGAAAAGAACCATTAAAGGTAGTTTTGTGCAGAGTTCATATGATTGTTATGGTTTGATTGTTATGGTTTGATTGTTATGCGTATGATTGTTATGGCTTTACAAATCATGAGCTATAACACTGATACTCATACGCATGGTTGATATAAACATATGTATATACATATATTTATTAGAACAATTATTATTTTTTTATTGTGATAATATTGTAAAAAGCACATTTTTGTAAAATTAATTTAATTTTATGTAAAATTTTATGATTTGCCGTCCTTTAATACTTTATTGGGCTTTAGTTCCATTTTGACTCCCTTAGAGTAGAGACAAATTTTTTTGCAGTAAAATTGATCAATATTTTTAAAGAAGGCGGCAGCATGCCACGACGATTAGCATCACCAGAATGACCTCGAAACCATTCTCTACAAAAATTTATTCCTTGCTAGTCCCATAAATGTATTACAAATTCATTATGGAAAAAGAATTTAAGGCTCACAATCTAAACTGATGTTTCCATAAAAATTGGTAATTGGACTAACTAGCACTTTTTAACGGCCGGTAACCAATTTGAATTCTTGCAACTTTAAGTTATCCATATTTTAAAAGAAGACAAGAGTTGAAGATTTACTGGCTGCGCTCCAATTTTCTCACAAAAATATATTTCTTAAATTTTAGGAAGTAAACGTCGACCTCAAGCCCGATAAAATATTAATAATTTTCAATTTTACAAATTTTAATTTAGTACGCATTCCATTGACTCGTAGTTCGATGATAAAAATATTAATAATTTTCAATTTTACAAATTTTAATTAAGTACTCATTCCGTTGACTCGTAGTTTGATGAGGGGTTATGAAGGTGACCCCAGCAAACAGGTTTGTTAAAGCAAAATTTGATAACTAGTTTGAATTCTTGCGAATTTAAGTTATCAATATTTTAAAAGAAGACAAGAAACTTAAAGTTGAAGACTGACTGGCTGCGCTCCATTTTTCTCATTTTTATACAAACAGAAAACAGTACGTTAATTATTTTACATCCCATACGACTTTGTCGTATTTTGAAATGTTTAATCTTCAAACGGAATGTTATCATAAAATAAGTGTCAATCTGCAGGTATTAATCTTTTCTGATCTTTGATAAAGTCGTTGTTCTTGACATTAGGATTAAAAAAGTTTTTGAGAACATGTATTTTGGTTAATCAGTAAAAACCCCCATTTTAATTTTTTTGTTCTTATGCCCTTTTGCAATTCACAATTTCTTCAATATTTCCAAAAATTCTTGTAAAAATATTTTCAAATGTGGCAAAAAATTAGCAATCAAAACGGAAATGTCATTTTACTTTAGATTTAAAGTAGGGGTCTACATACTTTAATATTTCAGTATTTAATACACCGTTAAAGCCAACTAATTGAGCTAATAATCACTTTAAGCAATTTTCATTATTATTGGATAGTAAAACTATATTAATTTTTTTTTTGAATAACACTGTAATACTTTTTATTGGATCAGGGTTGCGCTTTATAATAGTACACACAAAATAATTTCACCGAGTCGTTAGTTTTGCCAGCGATAGTGAGCCGTTGGTGACATGATTATTCCTCCTTATACAATGGCTCGAAATTTAGTATTTAGTAATCTTATTATATTTTGTTCACGCTATGTCTTACTGCTAATGGAATTTTGTTATAGAAATTTTCGCGCTCTTAAGAATAACGATTAATTTAGCAGTTGAATATTTCTAGTGGGCAGCACAACTTCCACCTACATAAAATGGCTCATCTGCCGTCGATGAAGATTTTACCATTGCGTGCACTATTTTTTCATTTTATTTGAAGCGTGATAATAATATGAATGCAAAATGTCACAAACGTTAGAGTTTTTAACAGTTGCAAGATACATATGTATTTAGATTTCTGTCTCGTAAAGAGCAATGAGAGTATTACTACTTGTATAATATTGTTATATTACGTGGACGCACTGGGGTCCTAGAAAGGTCCGGTTGTGTTAAGGTCCCGTTGTGTTAATAATATTCTTAACTGCCGTTTAATAAAATCTTTATTTTTTATACATTTTTAACACTACTTTCTTATATCCTTTTCTACATCTTTTTTGTCCTCGTCTTGCTTTCAAACTTAATTTTTGAATCTAGAATTTTCCTATGGCTGGAAACTAATTAGTACTAGACTAATTATAAGATTTCTTAATTTTCGAGCTTGTGATCCTGGTTTGTTATTTTTATTATAATTTTCAATATTTCGTTTTGCTTTGGAAAACTTCTTCAGGAAATAATATTTTTTTAAGTGTTTCTGTATTAAGTTTATCAGGCTCAAGTTCTTTCTATATTATCTTTGTGATTGTTATTAATTAAATTAGACAAAGGTGAACAATTAGTTGTTTCGAAGCCGCCACATTTTCTCTTCAGCTTCGAAGCAACTACTTGTCCACCCTGCTAAATGTCTTTGATGTTTTCTTTGTCTAATTTAATTAATATCAATCACAAAGATAATATAGAAAGAACTTGAGCCTAATAAACTTAATACAGAAATAATTATATTAGAAAAAGTTCGAATAATAGAAATTAATTTTTCTAAATGTTTTGTTAGTTATAATATCCTGAAGAAGTTTTCCAAAGGAAAAAGAAAGAATGAAAAAAAAAAATAACAAACAAGGATATTAAGAAGCTTGAATATTAAGCAATCTTATAATTAGTCTAGTACTACTTAGTTTCTGGCCATAGGAAAGAAAGCAGGAAGAAGAGAAAAAGATATATAAAAAAAGATATATAAAAGTAATATTAAAAATATGTATAAAGTACTAGACTAATTTTATATAAATATACGAATTTTTCTTTTATTGTCATATATTATAATGAGCCATAAAAGAATTTATGTTCTTAAGTGTTTTTGTTCCCAAAAAAAGCCTGCACAAATTTAGTGGTCACACTTTTCCTTTTGTCAAATATTTGTTTAACATGAGTGCACATATTCCAAAAGTTTTGCTGACAGATATAAGCCAAGTGATAAGAGGATTTTAAGCACTGCATAACTTCTTTCTACATGATGTTTAATTGCTTTTACTTTTAAGTCTCATTTCAAGCATTTCCTATTGGGGCCATTAACTGTCTCTTGTAATGAGATTAAATCTATTCAAATTTTGAAATGACTTTATAATACACAAGAGAGATTAGAAAACTAGATTAAATACTGTAAGAGCTTTTATGTGCTGTTGCTTATGAATTGAAAACACATCATGCAGTCATTCCATTCGCACAATAAAAGAAAACAACGCACAGGCAAATGCAGACACGGATGTGTTTTAGCAGGCAAACACAATTTAAGCATAGAAAACTGAAAAAAAAACGTTAAATAAAATAGCAGTGGCAGTAGCGTAAACGAGGTCTGTGAATATTTAAACTTTATGAAGAATGATATCGAACTTGGGCTCACCTCAAATATATAGTTTATTTGGATAATTCTTTATTGGCTCCAGTTCAAGCTCTCGATAATACCAATTTGGATTAATTATAATAAAAATTGGACAACCAACTGTTTCTGGACACCCTTCATTGGCGTCCCTATGAACTGTGGGCGTGTTAAATTGCACAATTTTTAGTGCTGCTGCTCTAAACAGGAAAACAAATAACAGAAAAGCTGTAATAAATACTTTATTGTGAATAAAAGTCAGACGAATTATTTGTTAATAGCAAAACAGCATAATAGTTGTTCAGCTACTATTTTGAGTAGGACAGAACTTTATTTAATATTCCAATGAATAACTCTTACGACTTTGTTGGATAGTAAATCAAGTCCTTATTTGCCCGCGATGATGTAGCAACAAGTATTTCTACTTCCTTGCTTCTTCCTTTCAAGGATGCACAACAAAGTCTGTCTGTGATTTATAGTCTCTTACCCCAAAATGTTTGCTCCGTCATGATTAGTACTGGGTCAAACTTTCTTGGGTGATTATATTTAAACATGTGTGGTTTTTTGTGTCAAACATGTTTGAAGTTGCTTAATTTAGTTACTGCTATTTGTGATTGTTAACTGTGATTTATTGAAAAGGGACTCTTTTTACAACTCAGATGTGTTCCAATCCAATGTTTTTGAATCGATGGTGTAAACTTTAATCAGAAGGAAATTTTCTTATTTTGTTATTGTTTTGAATATGATTGAAAGAAAGAAAATTTTCTAAAGATTTCACAAAACCCAACCTGTAGTGCACGAGTTTCATGCCAAAATTATCGAAAATCTTGTTCCAACGAATTGTTATTTTATACACAAAACACAAAATTTTCTGAAACCTAATTCCAACGAACCACGTATAATAAGTATAAAATTTATTCTTCTAGATATGACAAGATCTAGACGAATAGCTCTACAGAAATTATTGGAGTACATGATCCGTTTTAAGTAAAAAGGAGTAGTTGCAACACGGTCTGATGTAATGCAAACATGTACCATGATGAATAAAAAAAATTCTTTGGCAATACTTGCAACACATGATTACCATGTGCTAATCCATGGAGTAGTGACATGAAGTAATTTCAAGACTAACCCTGTGTTAATAATGTACGGATTAGTTACTTGGACTGGGTTTTGGATTACTCTGCCTTAATGTTTTTTGGAATGAAGTTCCTTAACGCGGCTTGCTGGTAGAAATCGTCACGAAAGCGTGTGAGCTGTTTATATGTATTGGTGTATCTTTCGACAAACAATGGTGTATGACGGGCAGCAAGTAGCGAAACTGTTTGACGTCAGCGGAGACACAAACCAATTAATATTTAAATTAGTTGCGAAAATTGCCACTACCAGTTGCTAGATGTCGCTAAAGTAAAGTATGTCACAACGAAAAACAGCAATATTGAAAAATTGACCAACAGTTGTTTTTCTTTTCGGCTTGTAGCAGATTGACAAAAAAAATGCTGCTTGTGTCAAAAGTAAAAAAATAAAACAAAAATTTAAAGAAGTATATAAAATTTCAAAAACAACGCAAAATAAAACATACAGATTTCACCTTGTATTACATTCGAAGATGAAGAAAAAAATGTAAGGAACTTCATTCCTAATGGGGGTCCCCCCACCGCATTTTTTTTTTTGATGACATGGTCCTCTTCTACGACATTTCATGACTCATGTTTTTCCCATATATCTGGATTACTTGTGGACCAGTCCTGGTCCCTTGTGGTGTATTATCTACATGCGTGTAAGGTATAGTCTCCACTTCTGCAGGAAACTTTCAATTAATATTTAAACTCATTTGCCATAAAAGTTATAAGAAGACAACGCACATGACATTAATTCCATTTTGTGAATCGAAGTGTGCTTCTTAGTTCAAAATTAAATTTTAATTTAAAAGCCTTTTCTGATCCATCTTTAGTTTACAAAATGCACCACAAAGTGTATTTGTCAGTGCGTTATCTAAAAGCTTAAAGCCACAATCTCCGCCTTGTGCTGCTTGCTACTTAAATACACTTACTTTACACATAATCATTGTCAGGGCTCAAAGATGCACTCTTTCAATTTGCCGTAGAATGCATTATGAGTCGTTTGTCTGTGTAATTGTTGGTACTGTGGTTGCAAGTGCTACGACGCACAAACAAGTGCCGAAATTTCCAAATTATTTATTTTAAAAGCAATTTAATATACTAAATCAAGTAGTATTTTTGACTACATATGAATATTTGTAATTCAGTGGCCGATATAAAATAAAATAAATAAAGTAAATAATATAAAATAAAGTAAATAAAAGTGAACAAAGAGCTTTAAAAAATCGACCCAAGTTAAATAAAAAGAGTGAATGAACTTTGATAGCAGCCTAAAAGTTCAACTTTAATATGCATAAGCTGGCTTAAAATATGAACAAGCACACGCAAAATTTTTGTGAAAAATAAAAACAAATTTTAAAATGGACCTGGACGAGGACTTTTGGAATTTTTTCTTTCCATAGGTCAAGCAACATGTTCTACATATTGATTGACCATACGATGGCCTTTCTTTTCCACTGCAGTTAAAATGAATTCATTTATAATTAATTAAAAATTATAACAAAATACATGTTCCGCTCATTTTTTTTATGTTAAATTTGTTTTCTGAAATGTCATTTTGCTAGTGATGGTACAAAAACAATCGATTTTCTGCAATCTTTTTGGTGATGGCACTAAAAAATTCGAAAGATTTACATCTTTCGATGGAACAAATTGAGAAAGGATCATCTTCTGCTGATGTAGAAAGATGTAGAATTTTCGCCCTGTATAATTCTTATCAGAAGATGTAAACATCTTTGCAAATTAATGAAAGATGTAAGATGTGCGTCAGTGTAAAAAGGCTATAAGAGGAAAAACAAGAAATAGTAAACAAAATTGGAATTGATTAACTTAATACATAGACCGCAAGGAAATTAAAGTTCCAGTTGTTTGAGTGGTGTAAACATCATTTTACTAAACATAATTACCATGAGCTGAGATTTAGCTGCCATATGGCAAGCCCCAGCCCACCTCATGGTAGTTAAACCATAACTATTCTGAGAATAACAAAATGATTGCTATAATAATATCAAAAACAAAATGCAACACAGAAAGAAAACGCTTGTTAATAATTTAAGTTCTTTCCACTTGATTTTAGTACGAAACGTACTTGAAAATTTAAATACGCCGAACACATAATTGTACTTACAACAACCCGAATAGGGATTATCAAAGAGCGTCAATTCTGTTATAGCCTAAGCTGAATACGAAATTATTGTGTGCTTGTAACAGGTGGGCCAACAGAAATCGGTGCTCTTAAAAGATGCTCTTTTTTTGCAAGTGGCGGCCAATGTTAAGCCTGTGTTTATATTTGTGAACTAGACAGCTGTAGAATACAAATGACAAAGCCATGGAGCGATACATTTCTCAAGAATGCGGAATATTCGTGTCTATGACAGAGTGGACGATTTTTCTTCCAAAATCATAATGAGTGATGAGTGTCATTTCCACCTCAAGGGGCACTGAAAATCCACCAGTGATGCACGAGGAGCCATTACACCCGCTCAAAGTGACTGCATGATGCTCTGTTCACGCTGGAGTAGTTATGGGGATATGTTTTTTCGAGGACGCTGGTGGTCAAACGACAACGCACAATTGCGCCATGTAAACCGAGGTTTTTTCTGTCGTAGGAGAACGATTTAAGTCTGAAGGACAAGTGTTTCCAGTATCACGAAGGAACGATTTTCTGAAAGCTAAAGGTGGGATCACACGATTGCCGCAATGCACCAATTTTACACAATTTTTATTGGGCTGAATTGGAGCACAATAAAAAATTTGTCCCAATCAAATTCTCTGCAATCACATGATTGTCACATTTTACAGAAATTTTATTGTCGCAAATTGCCGCAAAACAATTTAGTACCAATAATTGCCGCATTATAGTCACACGATTGTTATATTATACGCAACTCTGAGAAACAGCTGTTGTAGCAGATGGTTTGTTCATTAAAAAGAAAGAAAATTGCTTCGGCTATTATTATAATGTTGTTCGGGCTGTAAAAGCAAAAAATGAATAGTAACAACAATTGAATTTTACTGATTGATAAGCAAAAATCATGGAAGACGCGTTTAAATAAATTTGAAACTAAATAAATATATGTATGTATACATTTATTTAGTTTCATACATAGTATGTATGTATATTATATATGTATATCATACATAGTATGTATGTATATTATTAGCGGGCATTGTCTTCTTTGGTTGCCGCATGAGAACACAATAAATATTGGTGCATTTTTAGAATTTTTATTGGTGATTAGTTGTATGTCAAGTGTTCGCACGGTTGTCGCATCAGGGTTGTATTTGATTGGGACAAATAGGAACAACATTCGTTTTGGTTGCCGCATGAGCCAATAAATTGTGCTATCACACGATTGGCACACAAAATGTAACAAAAATTGGAGTATTGCGGCAATCGTATGATCCCACCTTAAGCAATATCGGATGATATAAGTATTGAATTTTGTGTAATTTTTTTGTTTAATTGCTGCGAAAGCTAAATTAGTAGAGGGGCTGGACTGGCAGAAGTTAGGTTCCAGATTCAAAACGGCAAAGAGACAAAATAATTTATAAATTATTATTAAACTAAAGAACTAGAGCGGAATATTTCAGGTAAGAATTTTTGACTAATAGACTTTAGAAACATCAAATCAAGTGTATAATCATCACACTCAAGGCGAAGTCAAGCCTTCCGTACTTAAATCAATCTCAATCAGTGTCTGAGGTATGGGCAGAGCGAGTGCTTTTAAATCAAGTACCACCTGCTTGTTATACCCTTCACAAATATGTGTAAGGGTATATATAAGTTTGTGATTCCGTGTGTAACGTATTATAGTAATTATCTAAGACCCCATAAAGTATATACATATATTCTGGATCAGAATCAATAGAGATTACGATAAAGCGATGTCCGTCTGTAGTCGTTGAAATGCCGTTTCTAAGAAAACGATTTTAGATGGAAACCTCATTCTTTGGCTAGAATGTGTTAAGTCCCGGTAGTGGGTCTGCTATTCAGTAAGATCCGTTCACGGATAGCCGAGATATATCCGAAAAACCGGGTTTTGAGGGCTATTTCTGGCCATATTTTTGGTGAGATTTTTGAAAAAAAATGTTTTCCTAAAAAAGTTAGCCATATCATTTTTAATGCCTATTAGATCCCAAAAATTGAAGAATTTTTGAAATTGGCCTATATACATCTCAGATATAGCGTCTCCCGTTTTTTGAAGAAATCAGCCAAATAAAACAACCTTCGCCAGCAAGAATCAATCAGAATTATACAAATAGGCTAAACTGAAAAATTTTTTGACATCGGCCCATATACCCTCGAGATGTAGCGCCTCCCAATATCTCAAGAAGTCGGTCCTGGAAGGTAAACTAAGCAATTTTTTGCGCTAAAAATTTGTCAGACAACATATAGGCTGTTCAGAGGCAAAATTTTAATATTTTTGGACATCGGCCCATATGCACCCGAGATAACGCTCCTCCCGTTTTCTCAAGAAGTCGGGACTAAAAGCCAAATAAAACAACTTTTGGTACCAAAAATCGATCAGAATGGTACATATAGGATGTTTAAAGGCAAAATTTAAAATTTTTTAAGCGGTCTATATATACCCGAGATATAGCGTTTCCCGATTATGCAAGAAATCGGCTCTATAGGCCAAATAAAACAACTTTTGGCATCCAAAATCAATCAGAATGGTACCTATATCATTGTGAAGGGTATTTAAGATTCGGCCCAGCCGAATATAGCAATCTTACTTGTTTTTAAGTAAAGATTATAGCCATACTCAATTCATAATCAGGATTGAATCAGGAGCTAAAAACAGTCCGAAACTGTGATTGAATACGGCCGAAACTAAATATTTAGCGCTTGAAAAATCCTTGCTTAAGACAAGTACACGGTATTTAATTTAAGAAAATCCGTACTTACCGAACTTCTGATACCACTTGAGATTGATTTAAGTACAAATGGAATGAATTGTTTTTTCAGTGAATCTACCGAATATACAAATATTTCTTAGCACTTTATGCAGAGAATTTCTTATTCACAAATAGAAGTGTGCACGTGCTTACTAGGTGTGTACATCGTTACAAATAAATATTGCTTGTTATGACAATTTTAGGACCTTGATAATACATAATAATTTGTATTTTCTTGCTTTTGTTCATCAGCTAAAATTAAATTTCATATAGCAACTCCGAATACACACTTACATACCTACTCTAATCATGTGTTGAAAGCTCTCATCGCGAAAAGAATGTTTTGAAAACTGGGCAATTTAATTATCCCGTCGAACTTTGCATTGCACATTAGTGTGGCTGCAATAAAAATAGTGCTGTAGGCCTAAACAAGCCTGAACACAAATGCATTGGAAACTATTTCATGTTCCATTAAAAGCAGCAAATTCCTTCGCTTGGTAGCATCAAACAAAATTGAATTGAATGTCATGAAATCGAGACATTAAGAGTCACATTAAAATGCTTTAGATATATTCCTGCGCACGTACATGTATGAGTAAACTGGAATGATATAAAAGTGCTGACGATGCAACTAGCACAATTTGTACGTCCAAGTAAACGTGTGACATTGTATTGAAAATTTATTGAGGCAACATTTGGGAAATTATGTACGGCAGCAGTTGAAAAGTTATTTAACAGCTGGGCGGCTTAAATTGAATTGAATAAAATGGGGTTAAATTAAGAAAAAGCAGACATGTTCTCAGAATTCATTTTAAATACATGTTAGGTTTATAAATATACCCCTTGAACATGCTCCTACATGACGCTCATTCCACAGACCAACATACAGACAAAGAACGTATTCCCTCTGTAATGAGTTCTGCGATTCAGTTACCACGAATAGCAGATCCCTGGACGATCTGCTATAGCGATCGTCCATTTAGTGGGTGCTCGGGCGGGGGTATGCTCCGCCAAATGTTTACTTCTAAGCCACTTCCTAGGGTAAAAAGTAAATGCAATACACTTTAAGTTATTGCCACTGTATTATTTTTTTTTTATAATTTCTGCTTATGGAATCGGTGACTTAAATCACTAAACTGTATGGTTACTTGAAAATGGTAGATTTACTCTTCTTAGACTCCCTCCCGCCACAAGCTTGATTGTAATCTCTTACCCTACATCACAGAGTGTAACTCAGCGCAACTCCTTTGTCTTGGCTCTACTCAGGGCCCAAGATGGATGTTATCAACCCAACTACTTAGTACTTAGTTGTAAATCAAGACTTTTTACTAATTGGTTGATGTGATTATACGTTCACCGTCACCTTCACCATACCAAAAGCAACTCCCTTGATTTGTGTGCTTCTCTGTTTATACTCTACGAGTTGTGGCTTTGTGGTTGCTGCGGGAGCTCGCTCTGCCATACTCGCTCTCTTTTGTTTGCGACACATCTACTTCTCTGCCTGAGTCATTCTCTGCTATGGCCCTTCTGTCGAACTTGTCTCCACTCTCCAACTCATCTCCTCTAGACTTGTGTCGAACTTGTTCTTTTGTTCGTTTTTGGCACGAACCAACGAACGAACCCGTTTAAATAACATCGAATGGATCGTTGGTTAGTGACAAAAACGAACAAAAGAATTAATTCGATGCTAGTCTACTCTGCTCAACTCGCCTCTTCTGGCCAACTCATCCCGGATGGAATCCATATGCCACCCAAATGTGGTGCAACTATTAGACTTTTATATTATTTTATTTAAACCAATTTATAATCCCACATAATTCCAGGAAGTTAAGTCAGAGCCCATTATAATAGCGATAACATTGGTTTACTCACCCTACACCTCTACTGCTGTCTAGTGAGTCAATAGAGTTGGATGCTTTATTGCCGCCAATAAGCTTCTTGACTGCCCTGCTTGAATTCTGGCTTTGCTTATGACTGCTTTTCGTATAACAGTTTTATATATTTATATTTCTTTCTTGTGCTATAAAATGGAAGCCACTCAATTTCTTGCTGACCGGCCTCGTACAGTGATGCACATTACAATATTCTTTGTATGTTTGTGAATGTTTTTGAAGTAGATATATTAGACTGGGTCAATTTTCATAAACTAAAATTTCTCGATATTTTGTCATTGATTTCTTAAAGATTTTTGCAAGAGGACTTATCAAAAAACAAGTATTGTCAAGCCGTCTACCGTTCATTTGTTTCGGATTTCTCCTTCCTCCTAGCCCACAGTACACCCAGAAGGCATGATATGAAATCAGTGTGTTTAAAGAAATATTAGTAAGAAAATGTTACTGGGAGTTGGTCATGTATACGAATACTCTACCGGCACCCTTCATTCCATTTTCGGGGAACCATATACTTGCATCAGCAAATCAGTTCCAGAATGTATGAGAAATTTTTTCTTCCCAAATTTTTTTTTTTTCGAAAACATTGATTTTGTACCGTTCCTCCTTTAGTGGGCACTCACTGAGGTTAATCAGTCGCAGGGCGTCCATAGGGGAAACAAATACTGAGTGTCCGCTGGGAAAGTACTTTGTTTGTTTGAGAAACAAACAAATGTTTAATTTAATTTCTGCAATATCAGATAAATATTGTTGCCTATTAGATTGACAAGCCCGAGCTCTTTTGAGCACGTTTTGTATTACAATGCAAATCTTTGTGCAAAATTGTGTCCAAAATTGTCCTTTGAAGACCAATTTCCTGAAATCGGCATTGAAAACAGGTTGATTGATTGTTTTGAACACTTTCTTGGGCAGCAGTAAATTTTTCAGTTGATCCCACAGTACGTTGTGGTGTCTCTTTCTTCAAAGTCATTTACTACACGACAAATAGTGCGTCTTGTTGGCTCGTTGTTTCTCCTATCGATGATTGATTTCGATAAAATGTTTTAACGAATAAAACCTGTTGGTTTATCGAATATTTTTCCACAATAATTTGTCCACGTCTTTACTTTACTCACAACGGGACTTTTCTGGGACCCAAGTGGGGCGGTTTCACTACCGGCGGCCCGCATAACATACTTTACAACTGCCAAATATGAATTGGCAAGAATAATTTTTACTAAAACGCCTTCCAACAGAAAGTAGTATATCTTTCTGCCGGATAGATTGTATGTGAATTAATATGAATTAGTTAACACACCAACCCCCCTATATCTTTTTTTTCGAACACACCGAGCTCTTACCATGCCTGCTTGGCAGCCAAATATGTACTACTGGTGCTAATCTGTCCCAGGATACCCAGAGAGGGATCAAATGTAAGACCAACTCGTAATGAAATTTTCTCCCCAATACGTTTACTAAATGTTTTGACCCTGTACCTCACATCTCCTTAGGGGCTCCGGTCACAGTATAAGCCCCAATAACTTTCTCCCCTAAAATTTTTTTCAAACACCGAGTGCCTCCTTGGGTGCGCTCCCACATAAAATACAGAAAAACAAATTGGAAATCAAGCTCTTCGAGAATTAGTTTTTTGATATGTCGTTGTGGAACTTTTCTATCCTCATGCCAAGAGCTTTCGAAAAATCTGTGGCATGATATCGATTGCTACATCGACCCACCCTATTGTACACACTTTGAGCATTTGGTTTTCAATGTGTGCGAGCATTGCGAGGGCACATTTATGCCCTCAAGCCTAATTAATTAGTATATCTATTCAACTGTTTCATTTTCCATTTATTAGGCGCAAATGTGTATACAATATGTTTGCAGTTTTTTTTTATTGCTTTCATTGCTCTCAGGAACATTTTGTTTTTGACAGAACAGCCACTACAGACACAATAAAAAAATATTAACCAACATCTGAATGCCGTAAGGACACCTTCAATCACTCATGCGTTGTTATTGCTGCTGTTGTTGTTGTTGTTGTTGTTTTATTGTCAATACCCTCGTAAGTAGTGGCTGTTTTTGTCTACTTTGTTTGAGGGAAAATATGAAAACAAACTTTTTAGTCAATTTTGTTTTTATTTTCATTGTACTTAAAAAAATCCCACGCGAAGCAAAATTTACAAAGAATTAATGAACAATTATAGTGCCAAAGATTGGCCCTACACCTACATAGGTAGACAATTATTACACTTTATTTAAATTTCTTAACGGAAGCAGCTCAATGAAAGACTCTTGACGCTTAATTAAACATATTTTCAAGACAGTTGTGGAATAATTTAATACTTGAGCACGTTTTTCAAAACTCGCAAAATTTTATTGTGTTGCCTCAAACTTAATGAATGTATCAAAAAACGTAACTCTTATTTTTCTAATAAACAAATATAAATAAAATAAATATAAATAAAATAAAAAATTTCACTTGTTTTAACTTAATTAATATTGATTTAAAAAGTGACAAACCAAGTGTTGAACTTGAGCCTAAAAAATAATTTAATATAAATGTATATATTTAATATTTCGTTATTTTGACCCCTTTTTTTCCTTTATATTTTATATATTTATTTGAGCTTAAGGTCTTTTGTAATTTGAGTATTTATTTTTGTCGATATTTCGCTCTCCTTCGGATAGCTTCTTCAGGACAATAATAATGAAAAACATTTTTCATTATTATTGTCCTGAAGAAGCTATCCGAAGGAGAGCGAAATATCGACAAAAATAAATACTCAAATTACAAAAGACCTTAAGCTCAAATAAATATATAAAATATAAATAAATGTATATAAATAAATAAATAAAGTTTTATGGAAAATATGTATTTTTTGAGAAACTGGACCCTGGGCTTGATCACATTTTTGCCACTTAACAAAATCCACTCTCAAGCACATTTTCATTTACACTTATACATTGATTTCCTGTTTCATTTCTTCTTCCAAATCTTATTTGCAACTAATTTTTCTACCTCCTAAACCTAAATCAAAACTTAATTCACTTAACCGAGCTGAAAAAGCATTCAACAAAACTGAAATACCAATTTGAGTAGAAGAAAATTACCACTCATCTATAAAAGACTAACAATTTAAACTTTTTGCACATTTAAATTTAATTTCATTTATTTTCCTATTTCTGGCTCTTTTTCATGCTCAAGTTTTGTTTTGTACTTCAAATATATAAAAATTTTTTTTTTTTTTGGTATCTGCAACGAAGAAAAAAAACTTTATCAATTTAAAATGTTGTCTCAAGATGTGATCTGAGCAATTTGCTTTAAACAAATTCTGTATGCCATGAAGCATTCCGGCCATTAAGTTGTTTTCTAACAGACCACTCTGTACTCAGTTGTATTTGTCTGTCTTAAAACATTTAGCAATGAAGAAAATTGGAAAAGTAAAGAAAGAATTCGACCACATGTTGATAGTTTTTAACCTACTTGAGTTTTTTGTGAATTTGTTGCACGTAGTCCATGAATTGAATGCAACAAGAAATGAACAAATGGATAAGCGAATGGCATTTACACTTTTTCAAAAATACCAAAAGAAAAAAAAAAGAAAGAAAAATGAACATAAATGCATGTTTATTTGTTTGCCAAGGTATTCGTTTTTGACCAGAGAACAGCAAGACGCACATTTATGTTCACAAATTAAATTTTTTTTTTCAAGACTTTTCACAAATTCGTAACTAGCAAGACATTGTGTAATTTATTTGGATCTGCAAAAGTTTTGCAATATCGCTTGTTTCTCGTATAGGTCCCTAAGTCGAATGTTCTTCAAAATCTCTGTAGAGTTCCACAAGCATCAGTTCGATCCTCTCTTTTATATTCTTTACTTACAGCAGATGGCAGCGACGTGGCTTTTCACGCAAACCAAAGCGCATTTGTTAGTCAAGATAAGATCTAAAATATAATAGTTAAACGCATGCAAAGGTCACTGACATTAGAATACAAATTTTGTAATAAATGGAAATTAGAAATACATACAGAAAAACTTTACTTTTCTTTCCTCTTCAAAAATATTGATCACTTCAATTTTATCACAACATATCTTTCCCAATTTTGAGGAAGTAAGAATCGAACTCAAGCCCAATGAAATTATTAGCAATTGTGAACAATAGTTTTGTATATAGTTTGACAATAAAGTTAAAACTAATTAATTTTTATTATTCGAACTTTTTGTTATACATATAATTATTTTTGTATTAAATTTATCAGGCTCAAGTTCTTTCTATATAATTTTTGTGATTAATATTAATTAAATAAGACAAAGAAGACATCAAAGGCATTTAGCAGGGCGGCCTTTTGCAACAAATTCACAAAAAATTTGTAAATATGGTAAGAAAATCAAAAAAAAAAAAATTCTATCTAAAAATCGAATGTAACCAACAATGTTTACATACGAAAAAAAGCAGCTCTGCTATTTCTCGAAACCACTAGGCTGTTCATGTCAGCATTTTATAACTTTACCTTTTTTTTACATACCAACATTTACCGTAGATACTTAGCCATTTTGTAAGATCGAACATTGAAAATTTTAATGAACGTGTAGTAGTTACGCACAAAACATGTTTGAATTTTACACTAAAATTATGATGATTTTACACCAAAAAGTATGTAAACTATAAAAGTGAATTTGACAAAAATGCCATCACTATGATTTCAATGTTTCCCTTGCAGTTCTCTGGTCATAGTATCATCTTTCCCCCCCCCCATCAGAACAATTTCTTTTTAAACACATAAACATTCGAAGAATTGAGATTTGACTTGCATACAAATTACCAAATGAATGAATGGATGAACTGAAACAAATTTAATACAAGAAAAAATACGTAATAAAACCAAGAACCTGAATGGTCAGAGCAGATCGATCGGAACAGGAAATGGAGCTGCAATAAAATGTTATAAAATAATGTTGATAACAACCTGCATTGTTCATTCTTTTTCCGCCCCATGGTACGCATCCATGGCCGTTTATGACTCTGCCCCCTCCACTTTTCACACGAGTCTTGCGAATCATGTAATTGTCTTCGCAAGAGTTGTAATGATTACAGGAAGTGCTTTTAGCAACAACAAATTCTTTAAGAGGAAACACTTTCTACAAAAAGAAATTCTTATTTGAGCTTAACCAAATAAGTTTGTAGCTAATTTTTCAACTTCTTTTATATAAAGTAGCAGCAAAACGTAACCACAACAGATACCAAGTCGTGAAAGTGAGAGAAGGCCAAAGAGCGAGCGAGAAAATGCAACACAGTAGCCGAGGCTTCGAGGACGGATCCTGCTAGAGGAAGGCCGAATGTGGGAATGAACATATTAGACGACATAGACATTTAGGGGTTAACACTGAGACAGAAAAGACAAATAGAGAGACAGATGAAGACAAATAGAGAGACAGATGAAGAGAGACACGAAAATAGAGAATGGGACAGCAGACACAGACGATAAATTAAAATGAAAACGGGGAGTCGAGCTAACTACCGAATAGATTGGGGGCGTGTGTACAAAAAAGTGAATTGAACTTACCATTAAGTACTACTTAACTCTTTATCCTAATTATTATTTAACTAAAATAATTAAAACTTACATCTTAACTAAATCAGTGAATGAATATTGCTAAAATATTTAAACCAACTGATACATATTAAATAAATACTTACCTCTAGACTGAACTAAATGAACTAAATACACTATCCTTCTAATTCATAAAAATTATAACAGGCTTATAAGACTGCTATTTGCCATATTTGTATGGAAAATCTGTCAAATAAGAGCTTTATAAGCCTGTTATAATTTTTATGAATTAGACGGTATGTATATACAATTTGAATAGTAAACAGAGTGTTTTATTCAAACCCGGACCCACCTACTTGATTTTTTAATATTCAGATTAAGGTCACTTTTGGATCGCTAAAATATTTTCCATTGTTTACTTCTATAGTTCGATACCTCTTGGTGTGCCTTCTATAGGAATAAAAGTTTATTCCACTATCACCAACAATTTCAAACGCGAAAGAAAATTGTATTGCCGAAGAAAACAAAGAACTAATCACCTACTAGTGTATATTTACAAGATTGTCATCAGACATTTGCATACAATTGATAATTGCTTACAATGTAGACATTTTTAAAACCTCAAACTCAAACACTATGTTATCAATCTTAAGTAAGTAAAATCATACTCAAACCTGATAAAATCATTAGCAATTGTAAATCGTAAAGTTCCACCACAAACATAAAATTTATGAATAAATAATTAAGACATTTCATTTAGACATCACCTGCTCGTAAAAATGTTACGTAATAAAAAAAAATTATTTATTGGAAAACAAGAGCGGTACGTATTGCAGCCCAGAGACAAAATGGCCATCATTTCTCTGGAAGAAGGCTGTGAAGATGTTGAATGGATTGATGATGAGAACATTATCAAAACAAATTGTGAAAAGATTGTAGACGAAATATCTGCAGCAAATAAAATGCATGTTTTATCAACGGATGAATATTTTATCTTTCCATAGACCGATAATTGAAATTTGCCAATTTTTAATCCCTAATTTTTATCAATAGTAATTCTTTCTTTATTGTTTTATATGGTATTTACAGAATTCACTTTAAACAGTATATACATATTTACAAAGAGTTTAAGGATACTACCTTTTTCTACTTAATAATACAATTTCCTTACATGGAGTGTTAATAATCTTTAGTATTGTATATCAAGGAAAAAATTCAAAAAACCTTTGTGAACTTTTTAATTGTTATGATAAAACTTAAAAACTACTTAACCTATTTGACCTAGTTGGGAACCAGCTCACATATATGATTATATTCAGAATATGAACATTTTTCTTTGAAATTCTCATGCAGTTTGTGTATCCTAACAGCAACCAATTCAACATCCGCGATTTGGTGCAATCTACCTGTGGCATAGTGCCTGGGGAAATTTAAAATTAACTTTAGAAGTTTGTTTTGACGTACTTGAAGCCTTTTTATGTGACATTTTGCACTTTCTGCCCAAACAGGCACTGCATAAAAAATAATTGCCTGAAAAATTAATTTAAATACCAACATTTTATTATAGACATTTAAGGCAGAGTTTCTGTTTATTAAGGGGTAAAGGGTTCTTGTAAGTACGTTACATTTATTAACAATGTACGCTACATGATCTCTATATGTGAGTTTTGGGTCAAGAATAACCCCTAAATATTTCACATTATTCTCCCATTTGACTTCAACGTTATTTATGCTTATATTATTCTGTGGAACAAAACATGATTTCCTTTTCCTGGTAAAATAAATTGCTTGGGTTTTATTATAATTTAAAACTATTTTCCATTTGGTAAAATATCTAATTAACATTTCAATGCCCTGTTCTAGGTTTGCTTTTATTTCTGAGTATAAATTTCCAGAGAACAGAACTGCCGTATCATCTGCAAACATTGATATAGTGCAACCATTTGCAGTAGGAATATCCGCTGTGTATATATTATACAAAATCGGTGATAGACAGGACCCCTGAGGACATCCTGCTTTTATTTGAAAAATATTTGAAACTTTAGAGCTTATATGTACCCTAAATGTCCTAGATGTTAAATAACTCTGAATTAATTTAGTAATCTTTGGTGGGAAATTAAACCGTATTAGCTTATATATAAGGCCATCATGCCATACATTATCAAAAGCTGCCTTTATATCCAGCAACACCATTCTAGTTGAATTTTGTTCGGAAAAGTTAGACTTAACAGTGTTTCTTATTCGCACTAATGGGTGTATTGTGTTATGTGCTCTACGAAACCCAAATTGATGGGGGGGTAAAACAGAACTAAAGTCTAATGCTTGTATGTTAAAAAATTTAACAACAGCATATTAAAAATTTTGTATGGAAATTTCCATACAAAATTTTTAATATGCTGTTGTTAAATTTTTTAACATACATGCATAAGAAATTAATGATTTTGTCCTTTATAATTCTTTCTAATACTTTACTTATAGATGATAATAGGCTAATTGGACGGTAAGAAGATGGACAATCTGGAGGTTTGTTGGGTTTTTTAATTACGATGACTTTCGCCTCTTTGAATTCGTCTGGGAAATAGCATAATTTAAGACAACTGTTTATAAAATGTGTCAAAAACATGAATCCTTTTTTTGGGAGAGATTTAAGGACTATGTTATTTATGCCATCGGCACCCGGTGACTTTTTATTTTTAAAATGTTTTATTACATTAAATACATTATTATAAGTAACATCACAGTATTCATTTGGCTCAAAATTAGAGTTGAACTCGTTAATTCCATTTTTAACCAAGTTTTCAGTTTCAATGTCACTTATATTAGCGGAACATAAATGATTCTCAAAAAAAGTACGAGCTAATAGTTCACATTTTTCTTCAGTCGAAGAGAATCGTGAATTATTATGCTTTAAAATTGGAATATTTTTATTTTTCTTTCTTAAAATTTTTGTTAAATTCCAAAAAGGAGAAGAATTTTTGTCTAATGTGGACAGTAAAAGATTCCATGAATTGTTTCTGAATTTAGTGATTTCCGATTTAATCAAAGAATTTAAGGTTTTAAACTCATAGTAATCAAGTACATCCCTGTAACGAAGCCATTTCCTACGAAAGTGGTTACGATTTTGAATTAACGATTTGATGTTGTTGGGAAAAGTTTTCCTGACATTTATTTTCTGTTTTAATGGTACACTATACGAAACTGCATTATTTAAGGTTTCAAAAAAATAACGTAACGCAGCGTCTAAGAGATTTTTGCTAGAGTATAACTCATTGGGAACGGAAATATTCCTATTTATGAATTTGGAGAACCGTTTCCACTTTGCGTTTTTAAAATCTAGATACACGTGGTTAACATTTACATAATTAGTTTTCAAAGCAAGTCTAACAGGCAGATGATCTGAACTTAGATCAGTGACTACTTCGGGAGAAGATAAATTATTGGTGAAATTTGTTAGGAAAAGATCAAGTGTTGAGCTTTGACGGTTTAATTGGTAGGGTATGTATGTGCTTTCTTTTAAATTACACATTAAATACATGACTTTAATCTGCAAAAATTGTGTTACGTAATTTGTGAACAGCCCCAAAGTAACCATTTTTAAGCCTGGGGGCAAGTCACCGCATTCGAAATCGACAAATATTTCGACGGCAGCAATTTTTTGGGATCACAGTATTGGATGGCAATTAATATTGTCTACTACTATTTTTTACATCGCAGTATGCATTTGATAATAAAGAAACAAAACGAAAAAGGAAAACAAAATATAAATAAATTGGTGAAAAACTTCATGATAAATGAATCCAAATGTGTTTTTATGTTTCTCATCTTCATAATCGGAGGATGAGTCCAATATTGCCATTATAAGTAGGAAAATTCGTGACAAAAGCAATCCTTTTTCGTTGCCAGAAGCTGAGTAAGTTGAGAGTTTAGAGCAAAGATTAGAACTAAATGTTTCATCGTTTGTACATAGATTCAAAAGACGTTTTCGGCTCTCTAAGGAAGCTTTTGAATAAGTTTTATCGGAAATAAATATCTATGGTCACATGTCGACTAGCGTACCACCACCCGTATTGCAGCTTGCCGCTACATTGTCCCTTTTCACCAGTTGCAGCTTTCAGCACACGGCCGTGAACTATTTTTTAGTGGGGTTGGCACAAAGCACTATACGCAAAACGGTGAAAAATGTAACAAAGGAAATACGCTACTTAGTGGAAAATCGTTTTCTTGGTATTCACTTTCCCTAAAAATAATAAAATTTATATTTTTAAAATTATTTCTTTAATTTTTTGTCGCTTCTTTGCTATTTTATTTGTTTTGCTGCTAAAAGCTAAAGTTTATTTGTTTTCGATAGTGTAGTAACAATCGAGTACAACATCGATTAGATGCGTTTCGATAACGAGTGCTGTGATCCACGTTAACAGCATTTCGATGACAAAGCACTCGATTTCGAATGCGGTGATTTGCCCCCTGATCAAAATGAAAGCTTAGCACTTTAAATAACTAAACCAGGTAAATAATAACACAAATTAACTAATAAACTATTATAATTCGAACTTTTTCTTTTATAACTATTTTGCATTACAATTATGGGGCCTAAGATGATTTCACATCCTTGTTGTCAATCACAACATTAATATAGAAGGAACATAATTAAGTCCGACTAACTTAATACAAAACTGTAAATGGCAAATGCATTTGACGATGGTGTGGCGTAACAAAAAATATAAAAGCTGCTACTAGCACCACAATCTTCAGAATACTGGTGATTTATTGAATATTTTGTGTAGTTTCTTAATTGAGGAGAGAACTTTTCATAATGTGTTCATTAGAATGGAAAACATTAAAATGTTACTGCAATTTAAAAACAGCCATAATTATATTTAATTGCAAGTTTCATAAACGTCTACGATACGGTCAGAAACCGGACGAATTAGACTGGTTATTAATAGGAAATAATTGTGGCAAACAATTTCAAGGCTGTCATAAAAGCAGTACTAAAGCAAAATTAGCCTGCAGCCAGCATTTATTGTGGTTATTCTGATCACATTTCGTGTAAAAATTGTGATTAAAATTTAATTGAGGAGACTGCGAAGGGCGCCGACAAGCGACACAATTGGGACAGACGGTATAGAGGTTGTCTGATTTCTTTTCTGCTCTTACATAAAAATATATCTTTTGTTTGTTCTACTCTCACAGGCCAAAATTGAAAATTAATGCAACACGCAACGCGTGAAATACAATTGGGTGGTAACAGTTACCTCAGCAGAAACGTCCTCTACAAATTCAATTCTACTCATATTACAATGTATTGTAGACGGTTTTTGGTTGTACTTTATTTCGTTTCATCTATAAATATTTAATGGGAGGTAAAACAATTACAATTACTCTTGAACACATACACACACACGCACAGACAAATCAAACGCACGTTTGAATCTGTCTTTTGTCTGCAAATGCCGTAAGTATTTTTTTTAGAAAATTGTTAAATCACCCTCTTAAACCAACAAACAACAAATTGTTTATTTATTTTTACACTCCTCAAACATTGAACTTTTTATAAATTATACACATTTAGAGTCATTTTTATTTGCAATAAGACAAATTGTATTCAATTTATTGGTGCTGTTTATTTCTCTTCTTTTTACTGCTGCTCTATGGGATTTTCGAAGGATACTTTTGGAAATGAATTATTTATTGGAATATAATAAAATTTGCACGTAATTTGTTAAAATTTGGTTATGGGAATTTATGTTCTTAATTTAATAGATAAAATACAAGAAACTTAATTTTTGGGAGCAAGAACAGAATACTACATGTGTAGCGTTGGCTTTATTTTTGCAACTTTGCTGCATGTTAAATTTCATTGAGGACACAAGAAAGCGAAATTGCGTATTTTTCATGAGTTAATTAGACACTAAGGCGAATTATTTCTAATCGTCTAACACTAATCTTAGAAAGATATAGTATAATATTTACATGATCACCAATTTAGATTACTCCTGAACAATGTCACCTTATACAGGGTGGCTCAAAATAAACGAAGGGGATTGAGTTGCTTATAACTTTTTTGTTATATGTAGTTTGAAATTGTTTTTTGAAAAGTTTTTGCCCCATGTCTTTCGAAAATATTTGATATATTCTTCGTGGAATTAGTTATAAACTTTGGAATGATTCCCGAGTTTTTACATCTAGTCGAGAAAGTTATACTTGATTTTGCGTTGATTATTTTGCTCCTTATTGACCTAAGCTGGTTTACAAGACTGCTGACATGTTGATTCTTCTTGAAAATTAGGTAATTCGTCCTTGCTTCCCGTTGATTCGTGCTCATTTTTATGAAACATATACATAATTTTTATTTGATCCTTTTAATTATTGAATAAACTAATTTATACAGCTTCAGATCGTTTTTAATATAAAAATTTATTAACAATATTATTCAATATTTCGCTAACAGTTTGTTAACATCTTCAGGATAATATTTGTAATTGAATTTTTCGTTATAATTTTTTTTTATCTTCTTTTCTTTTCAGTATTTTGTGAAGAAGACTTGATGAATTTAAAATGGAGCAGTACTCAATTGAACAATGTGCCCAAATTGTTGAGCTTCATTTTTCAAATCAACGATCCATTGTTTTGACTCGGCGCGCATATCGTCATTATTTTTTAATAACAGAGAGTCAACAATAAACCATCTGGTTGCAAATTTTCGACAACAATATATATACACGTTTAAAATTAATAAAAGTATTTTTTAAAGCTTAAAAGGTTTAAAATTCAAAAATAGTAAATATTAGATACACATACAAACATTTATTCATAAATTTTACAAAATGAAAAAATATTTTGTCATATAAAACTTAGGTTTTATACCGAATATTGAAAGTTTTATACCGAATATTGAAAAATATATCTATGGTTGAAAACTTTAATATAAACAGTTTTACACCATAGGATTTATATAATTGTGAATTTGCTAATTTTGAACAAACAGAATGTTGTTTAAAACCTTTACTTATTAAAATTATTAAAGGACTCATTCAGTTTTAATAAGTAAAGGTTTTAAACAACATTCTGTTTGTTCAAAATTATCAAATTCACAATTATATAAATAATATGGTGTAAAACTGTTTATATTAAAGTTTTCAACCATATTAATTCAGGTCCAAAAATGAACCTTTTCAAAAAATATTTGCTGTATTTTTCAGCTGTCTATATAAAAAATACAGCAAATATTTTTTGAAAAGGTGCATTTTTGGACCTGAGCAAATGAGTATTTATTTGCTCTTAAAGCAAATAAATACTTAAGTTCATATTTGAGTTTTCAACCATAGACATACATATATTTTAGTATTCGGTATAAAACTTTCAATATTCGGTATAAAACCTAAGTTTTATATGACAAAATATTTTTTCATTTTGTAACATTTATGAATGGATGTTTGTATGTGTATCTAGAAATTATTTTTGAATTTTGTATATTTATTTAATATTTAGTTATTTTTACCCGTTTTTTTTCTTATATTTTATATATTTATTTGAGCTTAAGGTCTTTTGGAATTTGAGTATTTATTTTTGTCAATATTTCGCTCTCCTTCGGATAGCTTCTTCAGGACAATAATAATGAAAACCAATCAAAACATTTTTCATTATTATTGTTCTGAAGAAGCTATCCGAAGGAGAGAGAAATATTGACAATAAAAATAAATACTCAAATTCCAAAAGACCTTAAGCTCAAATAAATACATATATAAAATATTTTGTATATTTGTTTGTGTTTGTTAAAAAATGTTTCAAAACATGGAATGTATGTTTGTAGGTATGGTTGTATGCTAACAAGTTGTTAGCGAAATATCGAAAAATGACGATGCTAACAAATTGTTAGCGAAATATCGAAAAATTAATAAAGAATAATAAAAGACCTTAAGCTTTAAAAAATAGTTTTATTAATTTTAAGTTAACATAAACTTTTTCAATTAACATAAACTAAATGTGTTTAAGCTTTCTATAAGCTTATTCACTTCATGTCAAGTTTACTTGTAATGTAACATTTAATATTGTATTATTTACTTAATATTGTAAAAATAGATTGTAAATAAAATTTATATGGAAAAAAATTACACAGTACAAGCAAAGCAAAATTATGACAGCTGTTTATTTTTATTATTGATTTTTTATTATTCGGCCCAGCATTCAGGAAATGACTTCTACATATCTAATGCATTGTACCATAGCTTTAATAATTGATTGATTTTACGGAAGATCATCAAATGCCAATTGATGAAAATATTAGTCGCTTGCTAGAAACGTCACTTTGCTTTACTTGTGTTCCTAATTAATTGACTACAAATGGCATCAGCTAGCTATGGTTTATTTCATAATGTCTCCAAAATTATGGATTTATTTTTTACAAACAAATATTAGTTTTTTTTTTTATTTGCAGGAACTTACATTATGTTTCAAAGAGATCTCCAGGTAGGCAATAGAAATAATTAAATGTACAAATGGCCATTTTTTATTTGTTTCTGTGAAGTAATGGCGCATATTCATTGTCGCTCTTAAGGTTGTTTTTAACGCCTTTGATTTGTCCTTTAAGTATCCCACAGACGACGTGTTTATCACATAGTGTCTGTCAAAAGCAGCTACATATCGTGTCTTACCTTTAAAGCATTTCTTGTGTAGGAAGCACGAGCCAAGGTCATAACACATAATTTCAAATAGAGCGTGCTCTTTCTTCAAATTATATAAATCGAAAAAAGATTTTCTTTTACAAATTTGCATTCAAAACATCACTGAATTAGAAAGAATAGCTTATGTTTTCAATTCTATTTTCGAAAAACATTAATTTGCATTTACATAAATTGCCAGTTAATTAAAATAATCTTAAATTGTTACTTTACTTGTTCGCAAACAGGATATAGAAAATGAAAAACCATATGCCGAAAATTCTTGAAAACATTTTCCATTAGAAAAATTATGCAGCAATAATTTAAAATTTGCAAACTGAGTTTTTAATTTTTCATTTTATTTAATTTATTAAAAGTTAAAAAAAACATGGTTTATTTAAATTTAAAGTATGTTTGCATACACTGAAAAAAAGCTGCACAATGCCGATTTGAAGTCATGGCACAAACTACCACAATGTACAGATGAAATGCGGCCAAAACAAGATGGCTTTAACACCACGCATCTTGCTCTAAAATAAATAGCGAAATAAAAGAGAAAAAGTTTCTACAGGTATTTTATATGCGGTAAGGAAGAGTGGACAATGTATTGTATATCTACATGCCTCTTCTATCAGCTGATTTAATGTTTCTTCATAAGTCACTTTTGTTAGCCCTGTGTACTCTGAATAAATGATGCAGTAGAAAGCACAGAATTGCATGTTTGATTTACCTATTAATTATTTTCCATTTCACCTTATTCGCCTTCGAAAAAACTATTCTGCTTAAACTTAGTCAGAGAATATGGAATCAAAATACGCTTAAGGAATTATATTACAACATATGGTATGATACGTTTGTTTTATTAACGTATTGTATTATATCAACATTATTTCACATTAAGCTGATTGGCTGTAGCCCAGTGTAAACGAAGTCACAGTATTTTACGCTATTATATATGTAACTAGAAAAATTACAACACGTCAGATTTTGGTACAAAAACTAATGCTATTATTTTTCTCTGTGCATATGAATCGAAAAAAAAAAAAAAAAAAATAACTTGAATTTTAATCCAAATGCGTATGTGTATGTTTTTGCTTTAACTCTGCCGAACATGGAAAATGTAGTCATTTGGTATTCATTTTCATTTCAATGAATATTTATTATTAATTTTCATAATAACAATTACAAATCCCTAAAGTAGAATGTAGTAGTTGTAATTTTTGTTTTCTCTGGCTGCTATTGCTATATTTTAATGTTGTTGTTGTTGTTGTATTGATAATATTAACAAAAGCTTGCAAAGGGGGAAAGCTTGAAAAAAAAGAAATGGCAAATAAAAATAAAGCTGTACATACATATGTTATTGGCCAAAATAACAATAATATTTTATTTTATTGCTAAGTTATTGTTATATTGATATCAGAGTATGTATGTATGTATGTGTATGGGAGTGTGTGTGTGCAAATAGAAATTTCAAATGAAGCTTCGTATGGGTTATGTTTATACTCAGGCGAGCAATTGTGTGAGTTTGATTATTATTTTATTAATATTTTATTTTATACAATACGTTAGTCCAGATGCATTACAAAATTCAATATTAAAAAAAACCAATCAAGCCGCAATTCTTAATACGTTTTTTCGATGTGTTGCAAGTAAAATCTTGCAACTTATTTTCATTTTCAGCAATAACAATTAAAGTAAGAACTGGTAAGACGAGTTGCTTCATTCGAGTGGCTTCAATTCGTTCGGTACACTTTTGTAACCATCACAACAATTGTGAAGGGTGTGTACAAAATTGTGGTTCTTTCTAGTTACCATCACCTCAGGTATTTTTGAAGCGGACCACTCAAAAAATGTTTTCCTTTAATAACTTTATATATGTCATAATAATACTAATATTATTGTATGCGCAGAATTGATATCAATCAATAATTATAAACAAAACTGAGTCCAGCAAGTATTCATAATTATGATGAGATGTCTTTCTGCAAACCATAACATTTTATTGAAGCACATCAGTAGCAATTTTGATTGCTTGACATTTTGGCAATTTCAATTTGATATTATTAACAAACAAAAAACCCATCGGCTTAAAATAGAGGATTCTTACAGAAAATCAGCCGATATTAAGAAAATATGAACAAAGAGAAAACAAATCTTTGCTTCTCTGTTATGTGGAAAAATTTAAAAACAACACGTTCCAACCGGTCTCACGACATGTTTAATAAGACAAGTATGTATTTATGGTATTCAAACGGTCTCATATTGTGTCATAATGTCAGAATGTACTAACATTTTACGATAGTTTAAAAACATCGTTGTTGTGCTTCAAAAAAAAAAAAAAATAGTCATAAAATAATAGAACTTCAGCGACTTCCTCATAAGTTAACAGCATACATCTGAGGCGAACGGCTAAAACACATTCGTCGAGCCGGTGTAATTGTTTACATGCCGCAAATAATATTCTAAGAAAATATTTTAAATATACTCGGAAAAACGTTAACACTCGTTTACGTCAACATCCCAAAACGTCAACCCTTAATTTTTTACATTGTCTGCTCTAAAACGTCAACCAAACCACAAAGATCTAAAACGCCAACTTTAAATAAATCAACATTTTGAATTAAGTAACAGTTAAATTACACAGTTTTGACTACACACACAAATTTATTTCATGAAATTAGTTCAGAATTTGGGTATTCCCCTTATAAGTATGAATGGGCGTAGAATAGAAAAGAAATGACATCTCTGTGTGATGTCTTTTTTATGTTCAGTTGCTTTTTTTGTATTTATTTATGTTTCGTTTTAGTTTATAGGCAATAAAAACGTTTTAAAGCACACTATCAATATGTTTTTTATTAAAAGTTTTTACATTCATAAACGTCAACAATTTGTTAAACGTCAACACTCGAGGTTTTAATTAGTTGACGTTTTCCCAAGCGTACTGTATATACAAAAAATACCCGTAATATGCCTATAACGCTTATATGTAAAAATGAGATACTAATCTTAGAAGACTGGCAGCCCCTAAACGCTTGTGTACTGGCCGCCGTCCAAAAAATTTGTCGACTCCGTTCAATCGGCGCCATCTGTTTTTGTAGGAAAAAATTTATTTATTCAATTTAATCTAATTTAAGAAAAAAAAAACCATTAAAATATATACATACATACATATATATTCCTAAATATGCATATATTTGATTTCAAATTTACTTGAACCAGCTATCAAAACATCTAATGGATAATGACTATGATTTTAGTTTTTTCACTTATTTTTGGTATTATGAACAAAAATTATTAAGTCACTTTCTCTTTTTAACAGCTGACTCATATTTTAAATAGCGCAATACTTTATGACAGGTTGTCATATATTTTCGTACTATTATTTTAAGACTGGTGACTTTAAGACGACCCTTTGAATACCATAATTATGATTTTGTATTAGTTAAGGTCCAAAAATAGGATTTTCAAATGTGTCCTGTCTTTTTCAGCCATCTATATGTCGCCGGCATTTCGTTGATGCTAATCAACTCATCAGCAGACTCGAAAAATTCTTAAAAGCATATTGGAAACTACTTATTCCGTAATTCTCATAAACAAAATGAGAGTCAGAAATGTTCAAACAAACAGTAAACATTTTTTTTTCGTTTTGCAACTCTTTTAAGAATTTTTCGAGTCTACTGAAGAGTTGATCAGCATCATATAGATGCGGCATAAAAGACAGAAAATATTTGAAAGGTCTATTTTTGGACCTTAATTAACACATTTCAATTGGCTCCTAAAGTAAATAAATACTTAAGCTCATATTTGAATATTATGTTTATGTTTTTTTTTAGACTGGGACCAGTACTCAGGGGATGATGTTGGTAGGAAAGTATTTGCTTTCGCAGCAGCCCTTGTTGAGAAATAAAACCGGAAGGTATATTAAAATTCATGGACAATTTTGAAACCCACTTGCTTAGATAGATCCTGAGGCTGGTGGAGGCAATGCAAGAAAATGTTTTAGAAGCAGCTTAGCACTCACGTACCGAGCTTAGTGTATTTTGAAGTATGTAAATATTGGAAGCAAAATAAATGAATATTGTTCAAACAATCTCCTCTTGTAATAGAACAACGAGGGAAAGTTACTTTACTACAACATCTATGAAAAGAAGTGCTGTAGGGTTGATGTGCTTAAACGAAATATATGCAGGTCATCATAAAAATTAAAAACGGCCCACTGCAGATTATTTACAAAAAATAGTTATTTTATATTTTGTAGCATCGCAAAACCTTTTTCTTTTGCTTGTTACAACAGAAATTGCGTATTTCCCTGAATTTGTCATTCGAACACATTAAAACAAACTATAATTTAAAAACACATCTCAGCAAACCATTTTAAGAAAAATAGTACTAAAAATTGGAAAAAAAATAAGAAACAATCATTATGCCCAACTTCAAAAACAAATTACCTGACATTGAAACAAAAAACTAAACCTTCAAACCGTACAATAGAACACGCACAACCACAAAAAACATTCTTCATCTTCAAACTCGAATGAAATATATTCGCCCAAAGCCAACATTTCAATTTTGAACTGTCTTTTCTAATGTGAATTATAATCAATGACAAATTGCGAGCATTCTTTAAGCAAAGCAACTCCTGAAAGTGGTGGCAAAATACAAGAAGTTTTATTTTTTTAGGGTAACCAGTAAAATTGCTAAAAAATAAAAAATAAAATTGCCAGCTACTTGCAAAAGCCGAAAATTTTTGCTGTCTCTGCCCAATTGAAAAAAGGAGCAAAACGCTTTTTTTCCCCATTTTGTCTCCTTATAATGTAAAGAAAAAAAAACACCAATTATTTATTGTGAGCTTTTTTAAATTAAGTCCGGAGAAATTGAGTTACCGATTGTACCCGTTTTTACACATTTTTACGCTTTTGCGATTTTCAAAATTCATATAGCCAATAGTGATGTTTTTTGATATACTGTAGAAATTGCAAGCAAATCGGTTTTGCGGCTTAGCTGTCTATAAGGAACCAACAAACAAACAAATACAGATTCAATTTTATTAATTCAGGTCCAAAAATGAACATTTTCAAAATGTTTACTGTCTTTTTCAGTTGTCTATAAGTTTCAAGCAAACTTTTAAGATTTTTTCAAGTCTACTGATGAGTTGATTAGCACTAATGAAATGTCGTCGGCATATAGACAGCTGAAAAAGACAGTAAACATTTTGAAAAGGTTCGTTTTTGGACCTAAATTAAAGCAAATAAATAATTAAGTTCATTTAATTTTATTTCCAAGATGTCATTGTTGGTGCAATATTATAATTGAATTTCGCCAGGCCCCTCCGCCCCCAGACCGAAAATTAAAAGTCAGACCTCACCATGTCACCCGCCTAAATATACTGAAGATTCCCTTAAAATTTCATTAAAATCGGCAAAGCCCTTTTGAAATCCATATGTCACATACATACTTGATCTTGTTAAATTTATATATAAAAAATAAATACATACACCCTTATTCACAAAAAATATTTCAGGCCTTTAAGCCTCTTATTTGACATATTTGTATAGAAAATTTGTCAAATAAGAGATTAATAAACTTGAAATACATACATACTGTAAATTTTAAATTTATTGAACTTCTGTGTTGTAATACATTTATATTAAATTACTTTTTCAGGCTTAAGTTCAACCCTTGGTTTGTCACTACTTTTTAATTAATATCAATTAAGTAAAGAAAAGTAAAATTTTTATAGCTAGGTGGACAACCGGCTGTTTCTGGGTAGCAAACACCCTTCATCAGCATCCTATGAACTTTGGATGTGTCAAATTTCACAATTTTGGCACAGCCGCTTTAACCACTCGGCAACCAAAGCTCACGCAATTTTACTTTCTGTTTGTATACTTAATTAACATTAATCAAAGCAATGATATTTTTGCAGTCTTGGACGATATTTTGTCATCTCAGAAGACTGTTATTTTTGCTCTTTGCTTTATTGATACAGAAACAGCCGGTTGTCCACCTAGCTATTAAGTTTTACTTTTCTTTACTAAATTGATATTAATTAAAAGTAGTGACAAACCAAGGGTTGAACTTAAGCCTGAAAAATTAATTTAATATAAATGTAAACTTGAAATATTTATTATGAATAAGACCCATAAAATATAATATTCTATTTAATTTTGTTGAATGTGTTTGACATATGTATATCATTTGCATGCCTTATACCAAGAAGACAATTTTCCATAAACAGACTCGATTACCCTGCACACAACCTCTGAAGCCTACAAAATTAAACTAGTCGAACAACAGTACACTTCCGCTTACACACACAGTGCCTGACAAAGCAATAAAGAGTCTTAGACAAGACAAGTATCGAACGAACAACACAATCAGCTGGAAAAATGAAACAAAAAATGGAAGTGTATCAGGCTGCAGACCAAACAAAACTATTATTGACCAAAATCCAAAGCGACAGAAAACAAAAACCAATTGAAATCTATACAAACAAAAATGATACATACAAAAACGCATGCATTATATCCCAGTTGGCCATGACTTTCAGGCAATGTTGACAAAATTGCAATTTCCTAAAGTGGCATAATACGTTGCTACAAAAAAAAAAAACGCTTTTGTCAAGACAAAACTCCTCTTTGCAACTTGAGAGAGCACAGTGAAGATGATTAATTTTATTGGAAATATTCTTAGATTAAATTGGTTTAAATTTATAGCTTGTCCAGATAAATTTGAATTTTTTCTTATATAATTGAATACTAGCAGTACTTTTATTTTTATTTTAATCTTTTGCATTTTTATGGGAAATATTCAAAGATTGAATCGTTTTATCCAGATAAATTTGGACCTCAGCCTGAATTTGTTCCCATATATTTGAATTAAGTTAATCAGTATATAATAAATACATTTTCAGTTTGTGTCTGTGAAATTCAATTGCAATATGTTTTTGAAAAAAAAAAAATCAAAAACGAAAATGTAAGACAGCTCAGAGCGGTTTCGTTGTCCAAGATCGCAACTTATATCAAGACAAAAAAGTGAAAATATATCAAAAGCTAAAAAGTGATTGAATTTTTTTCACACAAATTATGCTAGGAACACAACTGGCACGAACGACGAATTTCCCCCAATACGACGAATACGCAGGTTAAAATTAATCACGTAACAACACAAGCACCTCGTTAACGCCAAAACTCAGGCAGCCGACATGAGCAACAACTTGGATTCTGCTACATTATATGTTATTTGTTAATGCTGGGAACACAACTGGGACGAACGACAAATTTCGCCCGGCTAAAATTCGCTGTGTAAATTCGTCGTATGAAGCACAATAACGACGAAAAACAAAAACATCTGTTATAATTGATAAAGTTGTTTATTGTTTGTTCAAAGATAAAAAAAAATTAAATGAATCAAAGAATTTCAAATTTTGTAAAAATGATTAAAATAATGAACATGATCCCAGATTATATAAACATTCGGAGTCGATAGACATATCAGCTCGTACTCCTATTTTTTTCTATTATTTACTATAATTTTATTATATAATTAATGCTAAATAAATAAATAATGTAAACATTCATGACGTTTAATGTTTTCAATTATAATTTCTCTTGTATCCATTTTCTCAGCTTTTTAATTTTATCTAATTATAGTTGAACAAATGATGGGGTGACCATATTAAAAAAATGGTTGCTAAAAAATTTAGCATTACCAAAAACAAAAAATTAAACACTACACACATGTTTTATAATCTAATATGTTGGCTTTTTATGTCAAATGCAAAAAGTCAAAGCTTAGCACTTAAAATAAAAACTATTAAAGTAAAAATTAACTGTTTTTACTAAAACACTTGAAAACTAAAACCAAAATGGCCACATGGTATTGATTTGTTCGTCGTTCGCCGCCGTAAGAAATATAAATAAATCTATTTCAAGTTCGCCGCTTACAACGAATTTCGAGCGACGCTGCGACTGTGTGCATTTTCATATACACCAATGTGTTTTATTTTTGACAGCGAATATTCGCGGCGAAAAATTCGTCGTTCATCGTTATGTTCCTTGCATTACGAAATTGGATTATTTTTCAGTTTAAAAACAATATACTTTTATGTTTGATGTTTTATATTTAATTCAAAAAATAAACTTATTTATTTGCAAATATGAACTTAATTATTTATTTGCTTTAAGAGCCAATTGAAATGTATTAATTCAGGTCCAAAAATGAAGCTTTTCAAAAAATATTTTCTGTATTTTTCAGCTGTCTATATGCCGACGACATTTCGTTGGTGCTAATCAAGTCTACTGATGAGTTGATCAGCACCAACGAAATGTCGTCGGCATATAGACAGCTGAAAAATACAGCAAATATTTTTTGAAAAGGTTAATTTTTGGACCTGAATTAATACTTATTTATTTGCTTTAATATTTAAAATGGTTTGAACTTGCTTCTAAAAAAAAAAAATGGTGAAAGTTATTAAGCGAATTGTAGCAAGAACAGATTGTTTTTAGCAAACTGAGGAGTAGAAAAATGAAATGAATTGTGTTCCGCGTTGCCAGCTCTTGAGTTGAGACAGCTAGAACATCTGAAGAGAAATTTGATGGTCACTTCAAATCTGCTGCCGAACCGTCGCATTCGTAATCAAACGAACTCCCTCGCTTATTCTGTGCTGTATTGCATTTTGTTTATTTATTTTTTAGTTCGTTTAGTTTCATTCATTTAGTTCATTCGATTTTGAATGTGACGATTTATTCCCCGGTTTCTTTGTATGATAGCACTTTTCATAGTAGTAGCTGCGCTTTGTAATCCATAGAACAGTAGATAGTTTTTTGAGCATGCGTTCCACATTTCATATTGTGAACCCGTCGTTGTATATTCTTTTAAAAATATGTAAAAATTAAACCATCGGAGTAACAATTTTGTAACTCAACCGCTGCTAAATATTCACCTTTGTAAGACATCTGTGATCAATACATTTGCGACTTTCGTTGTTTGAGGTGAAGTGGTTTAAATAAAGTTATATGCCGAATAGCTTACACTACTTATTGGTTTTTGGTACAAAATACAATTTATAACATAAATAAATAATAAATTCAGCCAAGTACGAGTGTAGCTCGTAAAGCCAGGACTCCGTGCTGCAATACACGTGGCTTAACTTATTTCACTTAGCAGATGCAGGTGACGTTTGTATGGGATACGATTTAAATTTGAAATTTTTGTTGAGTAAAGTAGTTGTAGCAGCCAGGCAACTACATATCCAGTGCAAATATCATTTGTCTATTTCTTGCGTTTCAAAAGTTATAGCTGATTTTCACACTAAAGGGTGCCTCTTGTATTGAGCGGTATTTTAGCTTTTAATTTTGGCTTTTGTCATTGTAGACATTTGTGCAAAAATTCAAGGCTATATCTCTTGTGGTTCAAAAGCTACAACAATTTCAGTTTCTTGTATGGGGATACCCTCTAACTCTTAAGTTTTTGATAAATCATGCCGCAAAGTGCATGCAGGTTGATATCGTCCTCAAATTTCAGGCCTTTGTCTCTTATGGGTCGAAAGTGAAAGCAGATTTTCGAACTAAAGCATGCCCGCATATAGTGGGTGCTATCTTAATCCAAACTCACAAGCGCTCAAGCATCGGGCACCATTTAAGTTTTAGATATTCATTATTTTAGACACTCGCTGTTGTGGAGGCCAGGCAACCAGATATTCTGTGCAAATTTCAATTTTCTGTCTCCTGATACTGATAAGTAATAGCAGTTTCTTGTACAGGGCCATCCATACTTTTTAATTTTTCATTATTTGTGGTATCTCTATGGTATGACCCTTGCTTGGTCCTGTATGTCTCATGGTTCGACAGTTACATATACATATCTAATTCCGCAGTCTCTTGTCTGAAAGCACCCTTTGTATTGTATTGTATTGTATTGTGACTAGGTTGGTCCAAGATGGCCCCTTGCACTGCGACCATAGATGATCTCTTGTGCAACCCTTTGTCCCTCACGAGTTTAATACATCAAAAAACAGTATTAGCTCCTTCTGTGGAAACCTTTGCAAGTCCTATGAATCAAATGTATTGGCCTACAACAGCCTGTGTCTTCTGCGACCTAGTGAAACACCAATTTTTTGTGGGTTTTACTATTTGTTGTTATAGCGTCTTATAAAAATCTTAGCTACGGAGCTCTAATTGCAACAGAGACTGGGCGCTGTGGCACATGGCTGAACAGCAAAGTCTTAATAATAGAGTTCCGTTTTCACTGTGTAAATATGAAACACTAAAAATTGCCCAAAAACATGACTTCGACGGGTAACTCAATTTCAGCCACCTGGCCAGCTGCATCACTTCCACCAGTTGGTAAAAAGTTTTCATACTTTGTACAAAGAATTATTGAAATAAATTTTTTAATCTTGGTCGCGCATAGACCCCATCGTTTAGAATGTTATTATTGCAGCTCTTGAATGTGTAGCAGGGTTTCACAATTTTTCGAAGAAAAAAAATAAAACATTCGAAAGTTCACACTTTAGAGAAAACGAGGTCTTTTCTGGCACATGAATTGAACTTAGGTCATCAAATGTTTTCCCTAAGCCATTGGGAATCCCTGATCATGGCTAAAAAATATCTATAAAATGTACTGCAAAAGCATTCGTTTCACAAACGCTTTGAGGAACGTCAACCAAACAACAACTGACTGCTGCTGGATATTGCAGCTTCCGCAAATTCTTCATAAATACTTCTGACACACACCAACACACATCCACACACCCACACACACAAGGTGCAGAAGTGCTGGAGAAAGGTAAGCAATAACCTGTTTAAAAATGCATTCACAGTTACGTTTGACTGCAGAACATGACAGGTTTGGCATTAGAAGGACACGTGTGATCTGACAATCACACTTTGGCACATTTCAAATCAAACAGAATGCAGTAATTTAATTTCAGCACCCAATTACAACGTGGGTTAATTTGCCGTATTTTAAGCTCTTAAATCTCAAAGTGATATAAAATGTCTAAATTTTATTTTGGTTTGAATTTTACACGTCTGTGTAATCACACGTATACTTGGACACCCAATCACATACACAAACACACACACACACATAACAGCACACACGTACGATTGTGTAATAGTGAAAATTCAATTGACACATTATGTATTGAATTGAAATAGTGGATTGCAATTGAGAAATAATGAAAAAGATGATTCAAATGAAATAAATTAGGTAGAAGTTCTAGACCTTAAAAAAGTTTTTATATTTTTTAATATGACTAATCGAAGGGGGTTACAACTCGACCTCAGACTAGAATTAGTTCCAATTTTCCGAATTTAAGACTTAGTTGCGTAAATGTCTTTAAGTTATGTTTTAAGCTTGATTGCCTGATCGCTTAGAGCAATTTTCGGAGCCAAATAAAGCGATTGTAACTCATTTCAACATTGCGTATGTCAACACAAAACTGATTTCAAAAAAAAAAATGAAAAACCAAAACGAACCGCCAAGTGCAGGCAAATGTGTATCAGCTCCCGTTCCCTTCCCTCCTTATACCACCACTATGCAAACTAGTTCTTAGTATAACCGATGCGTATGATTGCTAAATATATCGGGTAAACTGTGTAGAATTATATTGCTCATACGTACATTTTATTTACTTTCATTTTGAAGAGGTGAATTTTACGACCCTGGTTGCTAATGCCCACAAAATCACTAGCAGTCAAAACTCTTGCTAGAAAAACTTTCATTTTATTTAGATTAAGTTTAACTTTGCGTCACTAAATCAGCTTAACATTTATTATTTTTACTTTTCCCTATAAAGGTGGGCAATAATGCCTGAAAATTTAACTACCACTCGTACTTGCAGTATATATGTATATGTAAGTGAAGGTGAAACTCATAGTTTTTGTAGTTTGTTGAAAATTAGGTTATGTTTATTGGAGGGGTTTATTTGTCCTTGACTTGCGACATACACTTACGCCAGTATAGGCTTGTGGTACGCTTCGTGGATTTAACTATGAATAGCTTGACCCATAAGTCTATTAGAACTTCATGTCATTCACAAAAATCTTTAATTTCCTCCAGCATATGGACCGTAATTGGTTTTGGCCTGTTAAGGTATCTCTAGCAAGATATTGGAACCGTATGTGTGGGAAGGTGGGGCATAGACATAAATATTTTTCTAATTTTCAAAAATGAACTTGATTATTTATTCGCTATAAGAGCCAATTGAAGTGCTAAGAAAAGTAAAGGTGTTGGAAGAGGTAAAATGTTTAAAATAAAAATAAAATAGTTGGGCTTGAAACATTCTTTATAGATTTTTCGAGTCTACTGATGAGTTGCTTAGCAACAACGAAATGTCGGCGGCATAAAGACAGAAAAGATTAAGGTATATTTTTAGATCCAAAATGATATTTTTCTAATGTCTCGCTCTCCTGCTCTACATTCATCTCCTCCCGATATTTTGAAAGCTTAAGTTTTCCTTGTTTAATAGAACTGCTAGTTTAAACATATTTGGTACTGAAAAGGCAGATTATTTGCCACTGACTTTTTGGCTATAACTAGTCAATTGTAAAACGCATATGTTTATTTCTATTTATTAATTTATTCTTTCTTTTTGATGCTAGTTTTTTGACCTTAATGCTCGAACAATTAAAATACTAGTTTATTTTTTCCTTCCAAGCGTATGTTTCTAACTACTGAGATAATTTTTTTAATCTTCGTAAGGTTTTCTTTTTCTTTTTCGCTAAGGTAAGATTTTGTTTTTCAATTTAGAGAAACGCCCTAATATTTGTACATATGCATAAACATATACGCGTTCATAACAATCGATACGAGTAGACATTTACTGTCAGACTGGTTTAAGCTTGATAGTTCAAAAGGTATATGCCAACCACAAAACCAAATGACACCATCATATATTGATCCTCCTTTGTCCAATTGTCCTTAACTTTTTAAAATGAGCTAATTTGACACATGTAATGATGCCGAGAAATAATGTCATATAACGCCCTGCAACAACAAGCAAATGCACGTACAAACATTAATTTGTGTATGGGTTGACACAAAAGCAGTCTCAACTATCCAGCAGTAAACCTAAGTGGGCCTTTACCTAATAGACTTTGTTCAAAAATCATTGATTATCCTTGTCTAAGAAAGAGGTATAAAATTTTTTTTTATATTTATTCTAATATTTTTGTGGTTATTTCATTCTTCCGGAAGAAGCTGTCTAAAGGAGAGCGAAGGCTTTCGAACACTCATGCGCAAAAAACTTCAAATTTGGTTTATCTTTAAATCAGTGAATACTTAAGCACATTTAAAGCAGAAAAGTTAGCGTTTAAGCTTTATGGCCAATTTTTCAGCTGATAATCGAAGGCCCTTTAGCTCTAATTTGCATTTAAGCACAAAATTTATTTTTCACCACTTATGTGAACAACTCGGCCATTTAAAGCTCATTTATGTTTTATATATCAATCGCATGATTCCTGCTGCTGGTGTGCTTACAAAGTAAACAAAGCACACACACAGACTCATGTATGAGATTTTTTATCGAGCAGCATCTCCAAGGTAAACTGTTAATGTTGTGAAAAACTTTAGTAGCAGACGAAATACTAATACATATTCAAAATTGGACGGCTTTGTTTAAAAACACTTTTTTACTGCCGGTAATAAATTAACTATTTTCATTACAAATTTTTTTTTCTCCAATAAAAAACAGCTGTTGTATGAAAAGACTTTCATAAAATTTGGAAATGAATAGGTGCTACCATATTTTTGATGTAATTAAAGGCGAACAATTATTTACAGCTAAAAAAATTGACACTGCATTTAAATACATATATCTTATATTTAAATATATCTTAAATTCAAATAAAAATTTTGACTTAATGTTAATGTAAAATTAGTACACATAAATATCAAGTCAAAAATTGACCAGTAGTCAATAAACATTGCAAAATATTAGCTAGTTGACATTTATGGCAACGCTGTCAAGTTTATGATTCACTAACATGTGGTTCACTGATTTACTATAATAAAGCTTAAGCAAAAATTGTGTTCAACCAGAGCTTCAGGTGGACCCGACTTTTCGAATATAAGGGTTGTATTACATTGGCTTAACCCTTCGTCGAGACCTGCTTTAAATAAGTTTAACATTCATGTATCAGCTGCCATAAATGTTAACGAGTTGTACGTTTGCTGCACTAAATATTACGCATATGTATATACCACTGATTTTGACCGGAATAAAAGCGTGAGCAGTAGTTAAAAATTTGCATAAGTAAAAAAAAATTCAAACAAGTTGTAAAGATTTATCCCCTAATTCATAAAAATTATTACAGGCTTATAAGACTGTTATTTGACATATTTGTATGGAAAATCTGTCAAATAAGAGATTTATAAACCTATTATAATTTTATTGAATTAGACGGTTAAGCTGGCGACAAAAGAGACAATTACTGCCAAATCCTTTTAAATCTGCCTCTACACTCAGAAAACTTTGTCAGTGAAATTAACTGAAAGTACTCATTAAAATAAATGTTAAAAAATTTACGGAACCCAATCGGTAAAAAAAAATTATTTTTCATTTATTCTAATTGTAAAATAATTAAGTGTTAATTTTTTCTTAACTTGTGATTTTTTACTTTATTTTATTTATTTATAGTTTTCTATCTGTATTATCTAATTATTCAGCTCGCTTATTTTATTTTTATACTGCTTAAATTCGAACATGCAACATTTCGACTTGAAAGCAGCTGCCACACCTACTCAGCCATCGCAACAATCAGAACAAACTCAACAACAATTTAAGTAAATAGCAGAATACCTACAAATATATGTATGTAGGAACCAAATTATAAATATATTTATACATATTTATTGCTTGGCTAATTGGTGCATGTGTAACATCAGTTACTGCTGTCATTATTAAATGTGACTGAAATTCCGTATTTATCAAATCAGTTAAAATTAAATTTTCGTTAAGTTTTAAGCGTTATGTCATTTAAAAATAACTGCACTGGGTACTTCTGGAAGAAACTACGGTCAGTTACTGCAAAAATATTCTGAGTGTACTTTTGATAATTTTCCGCTTATGTTTTGTGTTATTGCGTTTGCTTTATTCAAAATGTTGAACAGCTGTTTGGAAATTTTAAAATCCATAAGGCTTAAAAAACTCATAGTAAATTTAAGATATTTAACGTATAGTTTATTTGATCTTTTCTTTTATTTTGATAATAAATTAAATTTTTAAGGCTTAAGATCTTTCTTCAGGAAAATATTCCTGAAGAAGCCAACAAATTGTGGGCGAAATATTGAAATAAATAAATATATTTGTTTTTTGTTACAAACATTTTTATAAAAAAGATCTTAAGCCTTAAAAATTTAATTTATTATCAAAATTTAAGATATTTTATATAAAATAAAATGTTTTATTTGTGGTTTAGTTTTATATTCTAACTTAACGATTTACAATTGCAGGGCTGAGCAACGGTCTTTAGTTTGACTTAAGAAAGTGTTATTTTGTGTGATCAATAATTTTGTAAAGAAAATAATAATGGTAAAATTGAAGACTCATTGTTTGGACAGTGTACCAGACTGTTTCACGCCTATCACAAACATCATCAAACTGTTTCGCACTCAGGTGATATCCAAGTGCAAACTGTTTTTATCTAGCAGCGCTTAGTAATAAGTTTAATATTATGTAATAATAATAATAATAATAATAATAATAATAATAATAATAATAATAATAATAATAATAATAATAATAATAATAATAATAATAATAAAATTGAAAGTTTATTGCTAGATTAAGTATAGACAGCTAGTAATAAAGAAATTAGTTAGGCATACTGTTTGTAAGCTGCTGCTTAAAACCAATATACAAGTAGGCATGTCTCAGATTCGAAGCAATTTGGGTGCTGATGAGCGTAGTGGTGGACCGAAAATAGACATGGTATGTAATCAATTTTTTATTTTATCACTATTTTTCTGTGCATAAGAATGTACTTCAAATGCCCTCTCATCAATTTTCAACTGATATTCAATTGATTTTGTATTTGTTGCTATTGCATCAGTCTTGACAACGGTTTCAAACTTTACGCCGAGCCTAGCGATTTTTAGACATTAATTTAATTGTATAGTCGAACCTTATGACTAACAAATAACAATTATTTTTTTTTTGCTGTAAATTTTAATTTTGTTATTGAACTTCTGTGTTGTAATACATTTATATTAAATTACTTTTTAGGCTCAAGTTCAACCCTTGGGTTTTCACTACTTTTTAATCAATATCAATTAAGTAAAGATAAGTAAAAATTTTTATGCTAGGTGGACAACCGGCTGTTTCTGGGTAGCAAACACCCTTCATCAGCACCCTATGAACTTTGGACGTGTCAAATTTCACAATTTTGGCACAGCCGCTTTAACCACTCGGCAACCAAAGCTCACGCAATTCTACTTTCTGTTTGTATACTTAATTAACATTAACCAAAGCAATGATATTTTTGCAGTCTTGGACGATATTTGTCGTCTCAGAAGACTGTTGCTCTCTGTTTATATGAAAGCTTTTTAATACATGTTCTGTTATGCATCATTGAGATCTAGATGCTCTTTTATTGATACAATTTGAACATGTTCGCCATGCCCTGCGTTATTAACATTTTGCTGTAAATTTTAATTTTGTTATTGAACTTCTGTGTTGTAATACATTTATATTAAATTACTTTTTAGGCTCAAGTTCAACCCTTGGGTTTTCACTACTTTTTAATCAATATCAATTAAGTAAAGATAAGTAAAAATTTATTTGCTAGGTGGACAACCGGCTGTTTCTGGGTAGCAAACACCCTTCATCAGCACCCTATGAACTTTGGACGTGTCAAATTTCACAATTTTGGCACAGCCGCTTTAACCACTCGGCAACCAAAGCTCACGCAATTCTACTTTCTGTTTGTATACTTAATTAACATTAACCAAAGCAATGATATTTTTGCAGTCTTGGACGATATTTGTCGTCTCAGAAGACTGTTGCTCTCTGTTTATATGAAAGCTTTTTAATACATGTTCTGTTATGCATCATTGAGATCTAGATGCTCTTTTATTGATACAATTTGAACATGTTCGCCATGCCCTGCGTTATTAACATTTTGCTGTAAATTTTAATTTTGTTATTGAACTTCTGTGTTGTAATACATTTATATTAAATTACTTTTTAGGCTCAAGTTCAACCCTTGGGTTTTCACTACTTTTTAATCAATATCAATTAAGTAAAGATAAGTAAAAATTTATTTGCTAGGTGGACAACCGGCTGTTTCTGGGTAGCAAACACCCTTCATCAGCACCCTATGAACTTTGGACGTGTCAAATTTCACAATTTTGGCACAGCCGCTTTAACCACTCGGCAACCAAAGCTCACGCAATTCTACTTTCTGTTTGTATACTTAATTAACATTAACCAAAGCAATGATATTTTTGCAGTCTTGGACGATATTTGTCGTCTCAGAAGACTGTTGCTCTCTGTTTATATGAAAGCTTTTTAATACATGTTCTGTTATGCATCATTGAGATCTAGATGCTCTTTTATTGATACAATTTGAACATGTTCGCCATGCCCTGCGTTATTAACATTTTGCTGTAAATTTTAATTTTGTTATTGAACTTCTGTGTTGTAATACATTTATATTAAATTACTTTTTAGGCTCAAGTTCAACCCTTGGGTTTTCACTACTTTTTAATCAATATCAATTAAGTAAAGATAAGTAAAAATTTTTATGCTAGGTGGACAACCGGCTGTTTCTGGGTAGCAAACACCCTTCATCAGCACCCTATGAACTTTGGACGTGTCAAATTTCACAATTTTGGCACAGCCGCTTTAACCACTCGGCAACCAAAGCTCACGCAATTCTACTTTCTGTTTGTATACTTAATTAACATTAACCAAAGCAATGATATTTTTGCAGTCTTGGACGATATTTGTCGTCTCAGAACACTGTTGCTCTCAGTTTATATGAAAGCTTTTTAATACATGTTCTGTTATGCATCATTGAGATCTAGATGCTCTTTTATTGATACAATTTGAACATGTTCGCCATGCCCTGCGTTATTAACATTTTGCTGTAAATTTTAATTTTGTTATTGAACTTCTGTGTTGTAATACATTTATATTAAATTACTTTTTAGGCTCAAGTTCAACCCTTGGGTTTTCACTACTTTTTAATCAATATCAATTAAGTAAAGATAAGTAAAAATTTATTTGCTAGGTGGACAACCGGCTGTTTCTGGGTAGCAAACACCCTTCATCAGCACCCTATGAACTTTGGTTGCCGAGTGGTTAAAGCGGCTGTGCCAAAATTGTGAAATTTGACACGTCCAAAGTTCATAGGGTGCTGATGAAGGGTGTTTGCTACCCAGAAACAGCCGGTTGTCCACCTAGCAAATAAATTTTTACTTATCTTTACTTAATTGATATTGATTAAAAAGTAGTGAAAACCCAAGGGTTGAACTTGAGCCTAAAAAGTAATTTAATATAAATGTATTACAACACAGAAGTTCAATAACAAAATTAAAATTTACAGCAAAATGTTAATAACGCAGGGCATGGCGAACATGTTCAAATTGTATCAATAAAAGAGCATCTAGATCTCAATGATGCATAACAGAACATGTATTAAAAAGCTTTCATATAAACTGAGAGCAACAGTGTTCTGAGACGACAAATATCGTCCAAGACTGCAAAAATATCATTGCTTTGGTTAATGTTAATTAAGTATACAAACAGAAAGTAGAATTGCGTGAGCTTTGGTTGCCGAGTGGTTAAAGCGGCTGTGCCAAAATTGTGAAATTTGACACGTCCAAAGTTCATAGGGTGCTGATGAAGGGTGTTTGCTACCCAGAAACAGCCGGTTGTCCACCTAGCAAATAAATTTTTACTTATCTTTACTTAATTGATATTGATTAAAAAGTAGTGAAAACCCAAGGGTTGAACTTGAGCCTAAAAAGTAATTTAATATAAATGTATTACAACACAGAAGTTCAATAACAAAATTAAAATTTACAGCAAAATGTTAATAACGCAGGGCATGGCGAACATGTTCAAATTGTATCAATAAAAGAGCATCTAGATCTCAATGATGCATAACAGAACATGTATTAAAAAGCTTTCATATAAACAGAGAGCAACAGTCTTCTGAGACGACAAATATCGTCCAAGACTGCAAAAATATCATTGCTTTGGTTAATGTTAATTAAGTATACAAACAGAAAGTAGAATTGCGTGAGCTTTGGTTGCCGAGTGGTTAAAGCGGCTGTGCCAAAATTGTGAAATTTGACACGTCCAAAGTTCATAGGGTGCTGATGAAGGGTGTTTGCTACCCAGAAACAGCCGGTTGTCCACCTAGCAAATAAATTTTTACTTATCTTTACTTAATTGATATTGATTAAAAAGTAGTGAAAACCCAAGGGTTGAACTTGAGCCTAAAAAGTAATTTAATATAAATGTATTACAACACAGAAGTTCAATAACAAAATTAAAATTTACAGCAAAATGTTAATAACGCAGGGCATGGCGAACATGTTCAAATTGTATCAATAAAAGAGCATCTAGATCTCAATGATGCATAACAGAACATGTATTAAAAAGCTTTCATATAAACAGAGAGCAACAGTCTTCTGAGACGACAAATATCGTCCAAGACTGCAAAAATATCATTGCTTTGGTTAATGTTAATTAAGTATACAAACAGAAAGTAGAATTGCGTGAGCTTTGGTTGCCGAGTGGTTAAAGCGGCTGTGCCAAAATTGTGAAATTTGACACGTCCAAAGTTCATAGGGTGCTGATGAAGGGTGTTTGCTACCCAGAAACAGCCGGTTGTCCACCTAGCAAATAAATTTTTACTTATCTTTACTTAATTGATATTGATTAAAAAGTAGTGAAAACCCAAGGGTTGAACTTGAGCCTAAAAAGTAATTTAATATAAATGTATTACAACACAGAAGTTCAATAACAAAATTAAAATTTACAGCAAAATGTTAATAACGCAGGGCATGGCGAACATGTTCAAATTGTATCAATAAAAGAGCATCTAGATCTCAATGATGCATAACAGAACATGTATTAAAAAGCTTTCATATAAACTGAGAGCAACAGTGTTCTGAGACGACAAATATCGTCCAAGACTGCAAAAATATCATTGCTTTGGTTAATGTTAATTAAGTATACAAACAGAAAGTAGAATTGCGTGAGCTTTGGTTGCCGAGTGGTTAAAGCGGCTGTGCCAAAATTGTGAAATTTGACACGTCCAAAGTTCATAGGGTGCTGATGAAGGGTGTTTGCTACCCAGAAACAGCCGGTTGTCCACCTAGCAAATAAATTTTTACTTATCTTTACTTAATTGATATTGATTAAAAAGTAGTGAAAACCCAAGGGTTGAACTTGAGCCTAAAAAGTAATTTAATATAAATGTATTACAACACAGAAGTTCAATAACAAAATTAAAATTTACAGCAAAATGTTAATAACGCAGGGCATGGCGAACATGTTCAAATTGTATCAATAAAAGAGCATCTAGATCTCAATGATGCATAACAGAACATGTATTAAAAAGCTTTCATATAAACAGAGAGCAACAGTCTTCTGAGACGACAAATATCGTCCAAGACTGCAAAAATATCATTGCTTTGGTTAATGTTAATTAAGTATACAAACAGAAAGTAGAATTGCGTGAGCTTTGGTTGCCGAGTGGTTAAAGCGGCTGTGCCAAAATTGTGAAATTTGACACGTCCAAAGTTCATAGGGTGCTGATGAAGGGTGTTTGCTACCCAGAAACAGCCGGTTGTCCACCTAGCAAATAAATTTTTACTTATCTTTACTTAATTGATATTGATTAAAAAGTAGTGAAAACCCAAGGGTTGAACTTGAGCCTAAAAAGTAATTTAATATAAATGTATTACAACACAGAAGTTCAATAACAAAATTAAAATTTACAGCAAAATGTTAATAACGCAGGGCATGGCGAACATGTTCAAATTGTATCAATAAAAGAGCATCTAGATCTCAATGATGCATAACAGAACATGTATTAAAAAGCTTTCATATAAACAGAGAGCAACAGTCTTCTGAGACGACAAATATCGTCCAAGACTGCAAAAATATCATTGCTTTGGTTAATGTTAATTAAGTATACAAACAGAAAGTAGAATTGCGTGAGCTTTGGTTGCCGAGTGGTTAAAGCGGCTGTGCCAAAATTGTGAAATTTGACACGTCCAAAGTTCATAGGGTGCTGATGAAGGGTGTTTGCTACCCAGAAACAGCCGGTTGTCCACCTAGCAAATAAATTTTTACTTATCTTTACTTAATTGATATTGATTAAAAAGTAGTGAAAACCCAAGGGTTGAACTTGAGCCTAAAAAGTAATTTAATATAAATGTATTACAATTATTTTATCTTGCTTTGATTGAGTTTCACTTCTTCAGAATTAAGAAGGATTTTTTTTTGTGGTAAAACTGTAGTGATCAACATTTTTAAAGAAGACCAAATTGAAGTAAAATGTTCGCCAATTGTAAACAGAAGTAAATTGTAAAATCATCATATTAATTGGCTCCTTAAAAAAGGTAGCACCAAAACAGGTTTTTCTAGACCGGGGCCTGTACTCAGCGGATGAGCCCTATATTTACACTGCATTGTACTGGAACTGGGCAAATAAGAAAGAGAGAACGGTGGATGAAAAAACGAAAATGAGAAGTGTTTGTTGACGTTTACTTAAGCAAGAAAAAAAATTATCACATAAAACAGAGCATTTACCTTTGCAAGGCTGAGTAAAGATTAACTGTCTATAATTTGTCTGTCTAGTGTCCAGTGTTTAAACCTTCGACACTATCCAGTTAACGGACACTCCCTAATATTGCAAAAAGACTACACAATACCCACGAAAAGACCTATTACGAATGAATCTTTTAAAGTACTTATTTTTAAAAATATATCACTTTTATTAAGATCTAGTTTTACATATATCTGTATATAACTTGCCAAGTAAACGTTTAATAAACATGGAATATTTTTTTTAAACAAGATAGTAAAAAAAAATCACGCGTTCACCTATTACGAATACGCATCACAAAAAATAGTTGTGCTCTGTTCAAAAATTCACAAACATCTTCATTTGAAAAGTCCTCTCGTTTTGAAGCATATGCGATAGAAAAATGAATGTTAAATTAAAGCTACAACTCGCTGAATTTTTATGAAATTCAATTCAACTGCTGTAAAATTATCACTTCTCTTTTATAATAATCTATAATCTTTGAGTATCTTTTCCTAAAAAATGTTTTTATAACAAGGATAATTTGCCTTCTTAAAATTTGGCAGCCAGAAAGCATTTCAAAAGTGCTCTCATTTTACTGCTGGGTATAAATGTATTGCATATTTGCATGCATGGTTGTATGGGCAAAGACTTCAAAACACTTGAGACTTGCAAAATTTTACTAATTCTACAAAAGTACTTGAGAAATATATAATGAAATTACCTGCTTGCCGAGAATAAAACATTGTTGTTGCGTTTGTTTGACAGGCAAGAAATAGAAAATATTTTTTTAATTAACAGTTGTTAATTAATTTCAAATTACAGGAAATTCTTTTTTAATGGTATAAATTGTTCAAATCACATAAAATATTTGAGTTATTTTAAATCATTTTTAATTACCTAATTGAATCTATGACATAAAAATTATCAAAATAAATGCAAAATTCTACAGAAAAAGACAACATTTATGCAGTTAGTGTTTTTCAGTTAATTGAATTCTTGATAAAGTGGCTTTTAAATATTTTTGAAAGGCTATAGTAAGAGATTGAGTAACGACATCAATAAAATTCTTACGAACACTAAAGAATTTATAAAAAGAAAAACTGTAAACTTCATACAAATATAAGTCTCAGCTTATTTCGTTGGAGGGAATACAGTTTACTGCTTGCTATCGAATAGGAAATTATATTACGTTGAACTTAAATCTTCGAATATAAGACAATAATTTTTGTTCGATGCTGATGACAGTGTATAATCACTAATATTTCAAATAGCGATGTGCAAGTGAGTGCTTTTTTTTGGCTCACGATCAGAATAGTTTTCCTCACGCACTTTCATACACGAATATTTTTTTTACTTCTAACGTGACACATATTCAAATGCAAAATTTTTTCAATCACTCATTTTCACACACGAAAAACGAAAAAAGTTCTCACGGTTAATCACGTTTGTATTGAAACAAAATTAAAACTGTGGCCGGAAGCTGTATAGAATTATTTCTTTGAAGAGATGAAATCGGGTAAATTGATTTTTTGATAGATAAAATATTACAATATTAAACACTTCATGCATGATTTAATAAAAACAAATCGTATAGGGCATTTTGGCGTATTTTCAATGCGACTGTTTTCTGCAAAACTTTCTTTTGCAATGTAATACTTATCCAAAGTCTTTTATTATTTGATCAAACAGAACTGGAGAAGTACAGTAAGAAATCTCTTCATACACATCAAACATGCATACTAAAGTCCGCTCTTCTAATATTTCATTTATTCTTTGCACTTAATGTCATCAAATGTATTCTTGCAGGGTGTTAATTTGTATTCATAAATAAAAGAAGTCACATGAGTTTTGAAAGCCAATATTTGTAGGTTCAACTTAGGATTTAATTTTTGGTTTACTTTTACATATAGCTTATTGTGTTAAAATTACTAATGGAATTTATTTCCCAAATGGTTTTTAAAATTTTTTTCTTTCCTTACAAATCGACCCAGTATAATGTAAAATAATATGTATTGAAAATTCGAATTCAAATAATTCAAGGAATAATGTTAGTGATTTAACTTTTTTGTGAAACTTCTTGAACTGCCTTAAAATGGTAATCACGCACTCAGGCGTGATTTTGCTAAAATTTTAATTTCCACGACAACCGCACATCTCTAATTTTATGACACAGGTCAATTGCTTAAATAATCATTTACTGACGCCAGATCAATTTTTGTTGATCAACTCTTGAGTTTGATGGAGAGGGCTGAAAAAAGAACGATAAACAGCTCCGAGGACGAAACTATAGAATAAGGTGCCGAGTGTTGAAAGGCAACACTCGGTTTGTAAACGGCGTCGTGGATCTTGCCAAACTGGAATCAAAGTCTGCCGAAGGTTTCAATTTGTTAAAGGTTCGATGCTGAGGTTGCGGAATTTATGAAAACCTTGGTAAAACAGTGCTGCCAGAGAAAAGTTTTTGAGCAGAACGTAAGATCGTGAATATTGAAACGGTTTTAAGCGTCCAAAATCGAATTTATTTAATTCAATCCCATAAATTTATTCAAAACAATGCAAACTGCCTGTGACCGGTCTTCTACATGGTATCACTAACACCGGCTTCGTGTACAAAATCTGTAAGCATCTGGCAGCACACATTTTCATTTTATTGCAATGGGTACCATTATAACGGGTCCGCCATATAACGTTTTTTGTTTACTAGTATTTAATTCGTGAATGGTAACACTTAGCTCATGTCTGATGGGACAGACAATTAGTTTTATCATTCCGCTAAACGAATATGGTTGTGTACACGCTTAAACAACGCTGGGATATATTGCGACATTACATTGAAAATCATTGTAATGATTTTGCCAAAAACAAAAAAAATCATCTTTTCAGAAGAAGCTCATTTTGATCTTAGCATTGAAAAGCCGACGAACCCAAAACGAATTACTGTTTGTTCCAGAGGCGTAATTGGACCATTTTTCTTCGAAAATGAGCAAGGAGTGGCCGTTACAGTCAATGGCGATCGTTTTTGGGCCATGTTGAACAAATTTTTGTTGACAAACCTTGAAGAGGAGGATATTGGCAACATTTGGTTTCAACAGAACGACGCTACGTGCCACACTCGATGTGTTATAGCATTTTCAAAAAAAAAGTTATTTGGCGGACCCCTTACTAAAGCCGGACCGACCTGTTGCTACTGGGCAACTCATTAGGTTTCACATGTGCGTTTGTGTACGTAAAGAATTGCAGGGAAACGATTTGTAAGCAAAATAATAGGAAATCACTCAAATTAATTAAAATATAAGGAAAACCCCACATCACAAAAATATGTCTACTTCTTTTCACCTTAATAAAAATTAGAATGTATTACGAACATCATCAAGTGCTAAAGTAGAGTATAGTTTATTTTATAAGAGTGTATTTATAAACTTGCTCGATATGCCTGCCTTTTAAGATTAATTTTTAATAATTATTAAGTGCATGGGGTGCACAAAGAACATTGGAAAAAATTTATTGTAATTAATATTAATCTAACAAAAGATTTATGTATCAAAATGATTTGCTATTAATTATGCATAAATAAATTTACAATGCATTAAATAGCTGCTATTGAATGTATTTTATTACTTTTTAATTAATTTAATGGGCAGCATTATTATGCAAAGAATTTTTATAGCGATGCGGGTGCACCAACAGAAAGAAATAAATAAAATGTATTTTTAAGTATGCGCTATTGCGCTATTGCTATTGTCAGTAACAACTTTGAAGATTTCTATAAAGTTTATTTCTGTCTATTCTTGTCACGCAGTAAGCCAAACAGGTTATATAGAGTAAATCGGGACCTCTTGCATGGTGTGTTTAATTGCAATGAAATTTCCTATAACTAAAAATAAAGGAGCTTTTTGATTTAGTAGTTAGAAGATACATTCTATAAAAGTGTCTTGCTAAACATGTGGTCTTGGGTAAATACGTTTCTTATTCTTAACTTCAATGTTCTGGTCCATTTTAAACTTGCAGAGATTGCAAACAACTAAAAGTTCTGGGTGAGAAAGCAAATAACCAAACCAAATTAGTAACAGAGGGCTAAAAAAAGTTTTAATTTCCAACTGTTGCAGGTAAAAACACTTTACATTTTTCCCTGTGGACCCTTTATATGTAAATCTTGGAAACTATATTTAAGATCGAGGGCCCTGTTCCTATTAGAAATATAAAAAGACAATAATAGATCATGTTTTATTCCATATTTCGTTTTCTCGAGCTCAGATATTTTTTAAAGATTTAAAAAAAATGACAACACTATTTTTTAAAGCTTTAGGTCTTTATATTTTTCTTTCTTTATTAATCGATATTTCGCTAACAATTTGGTAGCATCGTCAGGAATCTTTAATAATAATAATTAAAGATGCATTAATTTAGGTCCAAAAATGAAAATTTTTAAAAAATATTTGCTGTCTTTTTCAGCTGTCTATATGCCGACGACATTTCGTTGGTGCTAATCATCATCATCAGTAGACTTGAAAAATTCTTAAGAGTTTTTTTGAAACTTAACTACTTTTCACAATAAATTAAATTTTAAGGCTTAAAATCTTTTTTATAAAAACATTTGCAACAAAACAAAAGTATTGATTTATTTCAATATTTCGCCCACAATTTGTTGGCTTCTTCAGGAATATTATTGTGGGCGAAATATTGAAATAAATAAATATTTTTGTTTTGTTCCAAAATTTAATTTATTGTTAAAGTAAAAAAGATCAAATAAACTATACGTTAAAACTTAAATACTTTTTTTAAAAAGGTTCATTTTTGGACCTAAACTAATAGATTTAAAAAAAAAACACTATGAAAAATTGTTTTGTCTTGACAAAAACTAAAATGTGGTTTTAAAACCACAGAATTTCTTGTCAAAATTTGTATACACACAACAGTGAAAACGTGTTCAAGAAAAATATATATGTAGATTATATGTATTTTGGTGCTGTAAGCCCAAATCTGCTTTCAATTTTTCTCTATCACATAATGATTTTTTTATGGGCGCGGTTAGTTTTGCCCCCTAAACTATAGCATTTTTTGATGTTGTTAATAATTTTATAGTTATTAAAAAAAAAATTTAAAAAAATATTTTTTTTTGAAAAATAGCTAAATTTTGGAAAATTTATAAAAAAAAATATAAATTGCAAATTTTTTTTTTTATTATTATTATTAAGTGAAAATCTAGCACAACAAGATAATAATCTTATAAATGGCAGTGCTAGTAAAAAGAACAAATTAACAATTATATTTAGACTAAGTTGTTATAAGCGTTGAAAAATAATTTTAGTTAAAAAAAATATTATTTTAGTTAAAACAAACGAAGAAAACATAATAATCTATCATTATAATAACATTGCATTTGTGAATAACTAAGACTACTTGCATACATTTATTACATAAACATTTTAATTAACTCCCTTTTAAATGTGTTTGCGTTGCCTAAGTTTTGAATATGATTCGGTAGAACATTCCATTATTAAGAATTGACGTTGTGACAAAAGGCTCCGATATCTTTGCTGAATAATCTTTCTTCCACGGTTAGATCTGGCAAATTGAATCCTGTAATATAAATACGGGGGTTGTTCAGATGTAACGATTTTATGCAAAAAGGTACAGCATTTAAATTTTAACAAATTCCTAAATTCCATATTTTCCAGTTTGTTTTTTATTTATTTGTAAAGCTGCCCTCATTTATTAAAATATATGTTTATTTTGTTCCCGTAGAAGCAAAATTAACCATTTTGGCAACAAAAAAAAAAAAATAAATAAACTCTCTTTTGCTGTCATTGCCCAATACTGAATCATCACAGAATGCTCATCACAGTAGCATACAATAGATACATATCAAATTATAATAAAATAGTTGTGTTTGTTATAATTTTGCTACGTGTGCGGGAAATATACCCTCAGGAAAAAAAAACGCAAATATATCTCAATTTTACTACAATATATATATATATAGATAACTTTAAGAAAAAACTTAAAAGTATTGACAATTATTGAACCCGTAGTTCAATTTGCAATAAGTGTAGATCGGTTTTCAGAAGGTGGTCTTCTACTCCCATGCAGTAAGTATCTATAAATAAAACTATAAGTGGAAATTTGAAATTTTTGACGACTTACAGAACATACAGGATAATTCTATGATGTGGAGAGAAACATTGAATCATCCATCTGATTGCTACTTTTGCTTAAGTACCAACAGTGGATTGGGAAAATATATGCGATGGCCCTACCCTACCATTTCAGCCGATAGATTTACACTTCCCGTTTATCACACAGATTTAATGCAACACCTTGAAAGTCCCAGCGATATAGTTATTATGTTTGCCACAAATAAAGCTTGTTCAAATAGTGAACATTTGAAGTGGTTGTAGATACTATTTTTGGAACGAAGTTTCTTAACACGGCTTGCTGGTAGTGCAAATTAGTAGAAATCGTCACGAAAGCGTGTGAGCTGTTTATATGTATTGGTGTTCTGTCGACAAACAGTTGTGTAGGTGTCTCCGCTGCTGTCAGCGGATACACCTACCAATAAATATTAATTAGTTGTGAAAACGGACACTATCAGTTGATAGATGTCGCTAAAGTAAAGTATGTCACAACCAAAAACAGCAATATTGAAAAATTTTCTTCGTTTTGTAGCAGATTGACAAAAAAAAAATACTGCTGCATGTGTCAAAAGTAAAAAAATAAAACGTTCCAAAAATGTTAAGAAGCATATAAAATTTCAAAATTTCAAAAACAACACAAAATAAAATATACAGATTTCACCTTGCATTATATTCGAAGATGAAGAAAAGACGTAAGGAACTTCGTTCCTAACGGGGGTCCCCGGACCGCATTTCTTTTTTTTTTTCAAATGAAGCATATTTCAATTTTCATGGATAGTGACAACCAAATGATCTAACTGTAGCAAAAACTGTGTTTACGGTGACCAAAAATCGTTTAAGGCATTACGAATAAAAATTTCTTGTTAGCCATAACCTTTCGCATCGCTATAGACAACATAATATTGCTGTCGCAACCATATTGTAAAATGCCGTTTCTTTGCGTATTTGCTCTATCTGGAATAAAATAAGTATTTGGCCATCGATTTATATTTGGTTATTACTAAATGCAACTTTGTGCACAATAAAACTGAAAAATATTTGAGACATGGTTTGTTTACTGGCTTCCATAACGATTTCACACCGTATGCAAGGAATAACAAAAGAAAAAAACAGCTCCACACTTATAATCCGCAAAGTGGGCTTGAAACTTCGAGGCAGCTTACTGACGTATCTGAAAGTCACATTCTGTAGCGCTACTCCAAAACAATTAAACATTGAATTTGAAAATTGTGTATCAGTTTAGCTTTTTTCTCTTTCTATACTGGCTGTTCTATTTATTTCACAAAAACTTTTACACCTCTCTGCTGCCACCGCTTTTCATACAGCGAATGTAAACTAAATTTGATATACTTTTAAATAACATATTTAATTTATTACATTTTTCTTAAGTTCCATGTGCACACGATTCCTACAGCCTTGTTATTCCAGGCATATTTTTTCTTATCATTAAATAAAGGCAGAAACGTACAATCTTTAAAGTCATTTCTTATCTATAAATCTAAATGCCTTGTAAAGATTTGTATAAAAAAGCATTCAACTATTGTTCATTCAAAAAATACGAGCTACCAGAGAAGATTTATTGCCGGTATTTTAAAGTATTTATTGCGTAAAGTACACAATAAGTGTAAATAAACATAAAAGCAACCTGAAGACTTTGACAAAGGATAGAAAACATGGGGGATTTTTTTTTTTTTGTCGGCAACTAGTGAAGGAAGCTGTTGTAAAATAACAAAGTCTTTAAAGCTCTTAAGACATGTACAGCGGCAAAAGGGAAGCATAATTTTTAATAATAATCGTACTTTTTTGGGAAAAATAATAGTTTTTAGTTTTAAAAATCCTTTTCTTAATTAAAAGCACAAGTTCTTAAACAAACAGATTGCTGAAGTTTTTATTACAGGCATTAAGCTTGTGGTGGAAGGTTTCATTGAATTAAATAATTTTTAATTTTGAGAACTCCAACAGACGTTCTTTTCTGGTTTGAATCAGTAATAAATTCCTGTTTACATTTCGCATGTGTAAAACAAAATAAACAAAAAGTTAAATAAAATAAAACTAAAGTTTAAAATGTAAATTCTCATCATGGTCATTATTTTAGAAATGGGAAAAAAAGTTTCTTAAAACTTACTGTGTTTGTGGAAAAAGGATCATAATTAATTTTGTTTTTACAAGTCCATTAACAAAAAGTTTACTTCACAACACAAATGAATTAATAAAAAGTTTTCCTTTTAAATCATTTAACACAATAAAAGCACACATAATTAAAATTAAATAGTTATTGGTGAAGACTACAGTTTGAGTAAATAATTTTTCATGCAGCATTGCTTCATGCCACACTCAGACTAAGAAAATCATTTTAGTCTTTCATCCACGAAACAATTTCAGGGATATTTATTTATAAACCCAAGCTGATTCGGCCACTGGTTGCTGCTGCTCTTAAAATAGTTTTAGATAATATTATTATTTTCTATTACGTTTATCGGGCTCAAGTTCTTTCTATATAAAGTATTTCTATATTATTTCAAAGCCGCCACACTTCGCGTCTGCACCCGGCCTTGAACTCATTGAAGGAGGGTTGACGACGAGAAGTGTGGCGGTTTCGAAACAGCTAGTTGTCCAAACTGCTAAGTGTCTTTGATGCAATTTTCTGTCTTATTTAATTAATATCAATCACAAAAGTTGTATAGAAATAACTTGAGCCCGATAAACGTAATAAAAAATAATTGAGAGTTATACCTTGTTCATACATGTATTTCTAATTGAGATAATATTCAGTTTATTGACAGAATATTTTTTGCGTTCATACATACATGGAAATATTGCACTAACTCAATTAGTATTTGACAGCTGAAAAAAATTTGTTGTTTTTGTTTTGGTAGTGAGAAAAAAAAAGTGAAAAATAGTTTCCAATAAGAAAAATGGAAGAAAAACTGCTTAAAAAGATTTTAGTGTTGTACAATAAAAATATGGAACTTGTACAAGTAGTGCGTTCATGTTATAACTCCAAAGCGGCAATAATAAAAAGAAAGAGAAATAAAAATTTGGAAATGCTACAATGTTTTTATTTTTATTGCATTTATTTTTATTTTTTATTATTTTGTTTTGTTTGGTTTTGTTTAAATTTATCACGTCATCCATTTCGCATTGTATACTTTTGCTTATTAAACACATCTTTTACAGTGTTGTGTTCCATCTTTTTCTCAATATTCAAAGCAATATAGAGTTTATTGAGCAATAACTTTATTGACCTTTTGTATGGAATATTGAGCTCAATAATGGACTTTATTGCGATTACCTCAATAAAGGCGCATGTATGAACATGTTATAAGAGTGAGTTCAAATAATAAAAATTAATATTTTTGAAATACTCAATTATGAAATATTCAAATATTTATTTGCTTTAATAGCCAATTAAAATGAATTAACTCAGGTACGAAAATAGACTTTACAAATGTTTTCTGTCTTTTTCAGCCGTCTATGTGCCGCCGACATTTCGCTGATGCACTTTACAACTTTAGTACAACAGGCATTTTTTTTTAATACAACAGACATTTGTTGCCCAGTGACGTCTCCTTGAAATAAAAATATAAACAGGGACCTTGGAGTTTTTCAGACTCACTTAAATGGTTAGAGACTTTCGGTCCAACAGAATAATCATGATTTCCGCCGAGTTGACAAAAATCCATCTAAGCAACTAAAAGCCTTAAGAAAAGAAACACACATGAGCAGACCTTTTGCTTAAATTTAAGAAAAAAAATTAACAAACTACATTTATATTTAAAAATCATAAAACAAAAGCTAGAGAACAACTAGTTTTTTCGTATGGAATTTAGCTAAATCCGACGGATAATTAAAAACCATGTCATAACTTCAGCTGTTAAATAATGGATAGTAATCATTATCATTCATTTTTTTTTTTTTTTTTTTGTTTTAAGGGTAAAATAGTTGATAAAAATTTCATTTCTTTTGATTTACTAAATAATTTATTAACTGCCATTGCGAAAAACTTACAAATAGTAAGGAATACTTTAGATAATTTAACCAAAAATCAATAAGAGTCAAAACAAGTTCAAAACTTGTTCGACTTCTTCAAGGACTATTCTCGATTATTTTTAATTATTCTTTACATATCTTCATTTCACTTTAGAACAATATTAGTTCGTTTTCTTCCACATAATGCTAAGAACATAACTGGGATGAACGACGAATTTTTCGCCGCGAATATTCGCTGTCAAAAATACAACACATTGGTGTATGTGCGCGGCGAACTTGAAATACATAGATTTATTTATATTTCTTACGGCGGCGAACGATGAACAAATCAATACCATGTGGCCATTTTGGTTTTAGTTTTCAAGTGTTTTAGTAAAAACAGTTAATTTTTACTTTAATAGTTTTTATTTTAAGTGCTAAGCTTTGACTTTTTGCATTTGAAGTAAAAAGCCAACATATTAGATTATAAAACATGTGTGTAGTGTTTAATTTTTTGTTTTTGGTAATGCTAAACTTTTTAGCAACCAATTTTTTTAATATGGTCACCCCATCAGCTGCTCAACTATAATTAGATAAAATTAAAAACTGAGAAAATGGATACAAGTGAAATTATAATTGAAAATGTTAAACTTCATGAATGTTTACATTATTTATTTATTTAGCATTAATTATATAATAAAATTATAATAAATAATAGAAAAAATAGGAGTACGAGCTGATATGTCTATCGACTCCGAATGTTTATATAATCTGGGATCATGTTTATTATTTTAATTATTTTTACAAAATTTGAAATTCTTTGATTCATTTAATTTTTTTTTTTTATCTTTGAACAAACAATAAACAACTTTGTCAATTATAATAGATGTTTTTTGTGCTTCATACGACGAATTTACACAGCGAATTTTAGCCGGCGTATTAGTCGTGTTGGGCGAAATTCGTCGTTCGTCCCAGTTGTGTTCCTAGCATAACTGTCCCGCAAGGTAAAAATTAAAACGTAATTTTATGCGTAATCAACTTGTTCGGCAACAAAACTGCAGAAATATAAATGAAATTTTTATATAGAAAATAATTGAAAAACCATCTGCTACCTGAATTTGTGGCAGTCGTTATGTGACAAAATGTTGGCTTCAGAGGTATAGGGTGAAATTTTCCCAACCTCTTACATGAGTGGGTGTGGATCTCTGTATTAAAGTATAATTTTTGATATACATTTTGTGTATTTATTTTACTCCTTCAGAGCCGGATAGATGATGAAATCTTTTGAACAGCCACAAAAAGTACAACTGAAGCAACAAATCCGAAATGCAAACTTATTATCAAAGGCTTAGACAGCCCCCAACAACACAACTGAACCAGAAACGCAAAAATTCTCAAAAAAATTGCCCAGCACATGAAATGACTTAGAAAAGATTTAAGCAGCTGCAAGCCACACAACTGGATCAGGAGCACGAAAACTTGCGAAAATTTTTAAAATACAAAAAATAAATTCAAAGTGGCTCAGATAGAGAACAATTTTGTCAGTTGCCAGCAGCACAACGGGAACAAACACGTAAAAATTTGCAAAAATAAATTTGTAAATTAAAAATTTTTTTGCTGTTGGTTCAGTTGTGTCTAAAACTATTCGTATTGGCATATTGCAGATATTTTTTGTGTTGTGCAAATTTTTCGCGAATTATGGTCCACTTGTGTTGTGTTGTGTAAGTGTCAAGATCACTTCAAAACTATTTTGAACATACTTTTTTTCATGCGAAAAATTTTTGAAGGATTTTTGCTCTTCTGGTCCACTTGTGTTGTTTAAAACTTGTATTGCGCCAATTTGTCGCCAATATTCTCGTTTGTTCTATTCTCGCATCTGTAACTGAACATTTATTAATCATTCGAAGATAGAATTTATTTAATACAATTTAAGTTCTTGTGTAGATTTCAAGCACTGTCGTGTAGATTTCAAGCACTGTAGATTTCAAGCACTGGCTTACGTAAATACTTCGTATTTTATGTCGAAAAATTATTGCATCGTTTTTAATTAATTCAGATTATTGCTCAACAGTCAAAACTAATATTGATTATTTTTGGATTCTTTGTCTCAATAATCATTTACTAATCAGCAGTTGCCTGAAGAAGGATAATGCAATCGCTACGATTCTTTTTGAAAAAGAATATAATTGATTAGTAATAGTAATAAAAATTTTACAGCTCGGGTTTAAACAAACCACTGGTTACTCTGGGAGATGGAAAGTTTTATCTAAGCAACCTAAGCCTGAAGCAAAAAACAATGGTAGAGATCGGTAGTGATTGATAAAATAAATATAGAACCAAAGATCAGCAAGACCTCAGTTGATTAAAAGGCCTGATCTGGGCTGCAGTGAGATATATGTATATGTTTACCATCAGCGGTAGTTCAAAGCTCACTTACAAAGCTGCTGATGAGTATTGTAGCCAATATGAAACAGCTACTTGGCCTCCAATTAATAGGCATTCAAAATTTAATGTGACTATCTGCCTTTATCCTTAACAACTTCATTTGAGGCCAACATTTTTTAATTTAAAATTTAAGGCCGCTCATGTTTCTTGCTCACTGTTTTCAAACATTCTTATGTGAGGTGTTGTTACTGATAATTATTCATATTTGTTTTTGTTCTGGTACATGGTGTCCTATTTTAATATATTTACTAAATTACTGGAAAACGTTGTTACAACTGATTGGAATTGCTTGCTGAATTTTAGCTAATAAATAACTGAGCTGCAAATAATTTCTGTAAATTTATTCCCATGTAATTTTTACTTTCACTTCATTAGCACACCCCAACACACACACACACACACACTCACACATATTAAGGTTTGTAATTAACTTTGTTAAAATATAATTAAAACCCTTTTATTCTCTTTTTTTGAAGCTCAAAATAACAAAGTATGTAAATGAACTTAAATAGAGAATCGTTTAACGTCTCATCTTTAGCATCCTTCCTTGCTGCAACTTCACACACACACACACACTGCTCATTGCAGATAATTAAGTAATTTCTAACAACTGTTGCCAAAACTGAGCAGAAAAAAAAAACAAAGAACAGCCAACAGAAAAAGTTAAGAAGTAAAAAACAACAAGCAACAAAAAACTAAATAAAACTTAAAATAACAAAAATTATCAACTCGAATAAAAGCCAATTAAAAACGCATTCCTGTTTAAGGACTTTCTCCCTTTTACATTTTATTCTCCCATTGGCTTAATTGCGACCAGCTGTAGATTATTAAATAAAAAGTGCAATCTTAAACCGTCCACTGTGGAGGGGAGACTGAGAGAATTGAAATGGAAAAGTTGGTCTTTTTTAGCAACCATAGATAATCATGTTTTGAAATTGGATGTAATCGCAGGAGTGATTTTTCTAAACGGGTGTTTAGAAAAACGATTAAAGATTTTCTTTACTTTTCAATGTGAAGAGAATTGAGTTAAAAATTTTCCACATGGAAAACCTTTAGTTGTACAATATTTTAGCTAGAAAATAGTTGCTTAGACAAGATTTTTACACATAAATAAAAGAAAAAATCTCAACAAAGAAATTAATTTTCTAAATTATAATCTTAACAAAATTAAAAAAAAAATATATGTATATATTTTATGGGATCTATAATAAATTTTTTTTGGGAACGCTCCAAAAAAAATGCAAGGGCTAAAATTTAGGGAACGGATTGGCCACGACATAGTGCCTGAATGACCAATCAATCGGCCCAAATTGTTCTGGCCATCTTGTTGATTGGTGGATTGATGATGATTTGCCAAATGAGATCTTAATAAACATTTTATATTTTTTTAAATAAGTCCGCCAAATTAAACATTGGTAATAGGTCTTACCTGGGTTATTGTTTTCTCGTTTTCTTCTGTATAGTCAAGGTTTTGCAATATTGAAGAGCTTTCATTAAATTTTGTTAACTGCATAGTGTCGAAGGTATAACAGAAAAATTAGCAATAGTCAATCCTGATACACTCAGCTTTGCCAAAATAATGTTGTGTTTTCATATCATAATTTTTTTTTTTTTTTTGCCAAGTCCAACGTCCACAAATACTTCTTTTTCATACACCAATCCCACTTTCCTACTTTCCTAGCTTTTGAGTACAATGCAGTGCATATACAGGGGTTATCCTCTAAGTACTGGTCCCAGTAAAAAAAAAAAATATAAAATAATGTAGTTTTGAAAAAAAAACAGCAAACATATTTCATGTTTTTGTGCAAAAAAAATTTTTTTCGCGCTTCGAAGAACAAAATGCACCAAATGTTATACTTTTCTGGCGGAATTTGCAGAAGGTACCTGGTGCAACTTTCTTCGATAAAGCTAGTTAAAGTTTAATCTCGAAAAATGTAAGATATTCTTTGAGAATATGGCAATTACATCATTATTATTGTCCTGAAGAAGCTATCCGAAGGAGAGCGAAATATTGACAAAAATAAATACTCAAATTCTAAAAGACCTTAAACTCAAATAAATATGTATATAAAATGTAACAAAAAAGGTTATTAGAGAAGAAAAAAAAATTCTAGAATTCAATATTTGTGATCTCAGGAACGAAAATATTATTACAGGGTGATTTTTTTTAATATGGCAATACTTTCTAAGCTACGCTATATAGATTTTTTTATACTTTTCTGGGTGTTTTCACCACTTGACCAATTGCCAGGTTTTGCTTAGACGTTAAGTTACGGAACGACCGGCATGACATATTTAAAATGCATTGAGGGACAAAGTCAATTAAATGCTCTTGTTTAACTTAAGAGTCTTAGCCACCATCAGGACTACCAGTAACCAGCAGATAATTTCATCTGCTTAAGGAAGCGACGATAAGTTGTTGGGATAAAGTAACACACTTACTGGCAAATGAACCTTAACTTTTTCCAGCGGAGGGCAGTGAGCAACAAAATGTACATGTCAAAGTAAACGAAGTAAAGAAAATAAAAACGAAAAACGTGTAACTAAGAAATCATTATAGAATTAAATATAAAACGAGAAACAAAATAATGCTCCTCAGGGTATTCGGGGCAGAAAACAGCAACAAGAAACTCAAGTAGAAAAAAATACATACATATGTACATATGTAAGTACAAAACAGGGTCGTTTGAGCTTCAAATGTGGTGTATGAGTACAATCTTAAAGACTGGTTACACTCGCTGTATGTAAAAAAATATTTTGCTCCAAAATTTTCTACAGAGAAATTTGTAATTACGAACTAATTTTGTTCTTTCGTTTTCCGAAAGATTTTTTGTAATGATATTGTTGTGACCAACGTCTTTAAAGAAGAAAATGTATGGCTGGGGAACATACTTAAATTGCCTAAATGACATGCACCGCGATCATTCTACTGAATTCTGAGGTGATAAAATTATAATAAAAGTCCAATAAAATAATTAGCAACAAGACAAAGTTTTATATAAAAATATATTAATTCACAAACTTTTATATAGAAATAGCTGACTTGAGAACACTTAAAAAAAAATCTCAGTTTGGCTTCTTCAATTAAGTCGATTCATAAACCCTAATTTAAGCCGAATAAGGAATAAAAAAAACCTAATGGTAAGAATTAAAATTGTTAAATACAACAAGTAAGTACTTTTAAAGTAGTTAAATTATAATTGATACGGAGAGAGAAATTTGGCTGGTTAACAATTTGCAATGAAGGAAATTTTTCATTCAATTATTTTACCATTCAACAAATTCTCTAGAAAAAAATTATCTGTTTCCTACAAAATCCTTTTTGACCAAAATATTTTTTTATATAATCGTTTTATGTATTCAATATTATTATTTTCTTGAGCTGAAGTTCTTTTTTTATTACAAGTGTATATATTTTTTATTTATTTGAGTATTCTTGTCGAGATTTCGCTCTCCTTTGGATAGCTTCTTTTTCTTGTTCTTTAAACATTCTTCAAATTGTATTTCACCTGAGAGTCTCTACTCTGGAAAAATTGGCTAATTTTTTCATCATATAACCTCAAATAATGAACCACCCTTTTTTGTTTCACATCTCAAGAGCCAAGTTTGGCTTTTGTTCTTTCAGCATTAAACTACTTCAGCAAATGTTGCACAGATTATGGCTTTTCAAAAAATACTTTAAATACTTCAAAAGCATTTAATTGAGTAATAAATAAATTTATTTCAATGTAGATGGAAATAAAAGCTGAAGTATTTATCTTTATTCTCAGATATGTATTTGCATTTTAGCCAAATCTTGCTGTAGCCGGCAATTTCAAGTCCTCAACTTGAAGTTAAATTATCAGCCAGGCAGACAGCAGCACCACCTCCTTCCATGCAGCTTTCAAATGGCATCAATAAAATCATCGTTGACGTTATTATTTGTTACAAGTTTTAATGCGCATCCCATTTGTATCCCTTTTAATGTTTTCGTTTGGGGAAAAATGTGGCATCCACTTAATTCAAATGAATTCAATTAATTAAAATGTACAATTTCATCGAATAAAAATCACTTCCACAAGGTGTGCAATTTTGTAACTTTTTTTTATATTTTAACTTTTTTTTGTTTTTGGTTGACTTGTTGCCTGATGTTTGACAGCATAATGTTGATGATGATGATTTCATGGTTTCTATTTAAATGACGCTTATTGATGTTTCCGCATTTGCTTTCCCCGGCACTCAACCACCAGCACTGAACGAGTACAAAATAACAAAATGTAATGTCTTTGATTTTCACATAATTTATGCAGTTTTCATTAATTTGTATTGGTTGGAAAAATTGGATTAGAAATAAGCTGTTTCGAATGGCTGATCGGATTATTGACGACAAATTGATCGGAATATGTGGGAAGTGATTAAAAGAAAAAAAAAACAGAAAACAAAAAGAGTATAAACGTCAGCAGCCCGTGTGTGTGAAAAATCATTTGATAATAGAAAATTAAAAAATTAAATATAACTGAACTTAAATAAAACATAAGTAAAATATTTAAAACGCAGAAAAGTGATTGCCAATAGAGCATCTGACATTAGTGAAAGCCAGCAGAGCACATGCAGCAATAAATCAGGCTTCTTTGCCGCTTTAAAGAAATTGAATAGCAAAGGGAATAATAAACATGTTATTTTTATGTCTTTAAAAGACTCCAAGGCTTTCAATTTCAGTGCACTGAGAAATAAATAAAAATTAATTGCTGATGCGATTATTTATGGAATGTTTTTTGATAGAAATTGAGTGCCAAAAACTGAACTACAGCCACAGAAATAAATCAAAAGGCTACAAATTACTAAGCAATATAAATTAATCTGATTAATGTTATAAGTAGTCATGGACTCTAATTGAGCACATTTTATATTTTTATTTTATTTTCTGCAATTACACAATACGAGGGTGGCTTACCAGGTCGGTTACTGCTTTGATTTCATTCTTGGTTTACACCTGTAATATTAATGCAGTATTCTGCCTCACTTGACCATAATCTGAATTTTTTTTTTTTGTATTCCTGTAAGTGCGGCGCTTCGCCAGGAGGAGTTACACATAATAGTTTTATTATTTTAGGCTCCAAAATATACATAGTTAATTGGTTTCTGTCGTTTTTAACCCACTTTATGCCGCCAACACTACGATGATGCTACTCAACTCGTCAGTGAACTTGAAAAAATTTTTAAGTTTGTTCGAGTTTAATAAGGTCTATTTTTGAGCTTAAAACAATACATTTTTAATTAGATATTTTTTAAAAAAATCCCCATAGAATCTGTAGCTTGTTCTTAGTTGATTGTGTTTTGGTGATAAAAATAAACACAATTATTTTAGGTCTGTCTTTTTCAGTGGTCTATATGCCACCGACATTTCGTCGATGCTAATCAACTCATCAGTAGACTCAAAACATTTTAAGAGGTCTATTTTTAGACCTTAAACAATACGTTTTAGTTGGCACTTAAGGCAGCTAATAAGGTTCATTTTTAAAATTAATATAATTTAGTAAAAAAAACGTGTGAATACCAAGGTAGATTTTATGTACGTTCGTTTTTGATAAAATTAAAAAGATTATCACGTGAAAATGATAATGAATCGCAATGAAAACCAGATGAGTTATTTCTGCTTGTTCATACAGAAAACCTTTTTGAATCTTCAGCTCTCATATTTGTTTCGTTGGACTTTTTATATATTCTTTCGGTATTTTTCAATGAGTAAGCCGTTATTGCTGTTTTACGAATAGATTGGGACTTTTAATAATTGTCAAATTGAGAATGCCTAACAGCCATATACAATGGTAGATACCACTTAACTGAATAAAAGTTGCTATTGTGGAAATATATTTTGAAGCATCCTCATAAAAACCAGGCCACATAAATATTATGCACAGGTACACCCTCGTAATAATTTTTATTTTTGCAACTTAATCAATCAAAATAAAAATATGATTTCAAATTAATCACATTCATTCAATTCACTAGTAAGAGGCCAGCAGTGCTAATGGTGATTAAATTGAATGGTATTTAAGTACAACAACACAATTAAGCAAATCTCATTAAGTTTGCAAAAGCAGTGAGACTAAGAAGCTTCTACACAAAAGCAAATTTATACATTGGGGTGGTCGCAAGTGAGGAAAAATATTACTAACTATTTATTTTATTGCCCCGACGAAGCTAATCGAAGGCAAACGAAATATTGTTAAATGTACCAAAATCCAAAATAAAACCGAAGTTAAAGGCCCTTCAGCCCAATTAATAAAATAATGTAAGAAGAAAAAATGACAACAATATTTTGTTACTACACAATAAATTCAGTCAAATACGAGGCTGGCTCGCACACTTACGGTTCCTTATGTATGTATTTGTAATCTACGTATGGAATGGCATACATACATATGTGAATACATATTTTTTTTTTTTCATAACATATGTATGTATTTATAACAATAAACAAAATGATACCTCAGCGCCAAACTGGCATTTTAGAGGTTCGCTGGTAGAATTAATATCTTTAGAAATGTTAATTATAAATATATTATAAAACAACAATATTCAGTATTTTGTTTTAATAAGTGCATTTTGTAATCATTATGTACATTATAACAGAAGCTCATCAACGGTTTGAAATAAAAAAGCTTTTAAAGAAGATTTGAACTGTGATAGCCTTGTTGCAAGTTTAATATTAGAGGGTAAATTGTTATATTCTCTACATCCAGAGTAATCCACTCGTTGCTTAGTAGTTTCTGACCGACAGAAAGCTTGATACCTAGAAAATTGTATGGTGTGATGACCTATACTATTGAGACATTGTATAAATTTCATCTCTCTGTCTCTTACAGCTTGAGAGTTACGTTTAATTCCTACTTTCTGTTGTATGGGGACACCTAGAAATTTTCGGCTTGTTAATGTTGTTGTCATTTGCTTTTGTAAGGCATCTGGGAATACATACACTGTGCGAATTTCGGCTCTCTATCTCTTACGGTTCGAGGGTTATAGCTGTTACTTTACATTGTAAGGGGACACCTGGTAGTTTTGCAGTTGTTGTTGTGGAGCATATGTTAATACATATATTATGCAAATTTCATTACTCTGTCTTTTACAGTTTGGGAGTTGCGGTAAATTTTTAATTTACGTTGCATAAGGACACCTGGTTGTTTTCGACTTGTTGTTGTTTTTAGCATTTTTTATTGTAGCGCATATGTAAGTGCATATATGGTGCGAATTTCAGCTCTCTGTATTTTACAGTTTAGCAGCTACGGCTAATTGTTACTTTAGGTTGCTTAGGGATACCTGGTAGTTTTCGACTTGTAGTTGTCTTTAGCATTTGTTGTTGCAGATCATCTAGAAAGACATATACTGTGTGAATTTCAGCTCTCTATCTTTTACGGTTCAAGAATTACAGCTAATGACTCTAAAGTGTGTATTTTATATGACAGCCAGGGTTATAAAGAGTTTTCTCTTTTCCCTAAAACTTGTTGGAGAGGAAAAGTATAAGGCAGATTGATACTTTGCTAACTTTTGCAGCAAGCGGGTCTCCCCCAGAGCTACTTAAACTATCCTGCTGTTCCTATCTAGTTTGGTTTTTTTTTTACTAAAATATAAAAGAGCAGATTAGATTGGGTATATTGGTTACCCAAAAGCATAGGCAGGTCAATAGAAACCTGCTAAAATCCTCCATCAAAGGGCATTCTAATGCTCTGATTCTCGTACGATAAAGCTGCCAGATGGCATCATCCTGTCCCATCATGGGTTTACGGCATCATAAATTGCGGTGCCTGTCTTGGCTGGAACGTAGTTTCTGTGGTTGCTACCAAAAATCGCAGGGCAAGAAACGTTGATAGTCGCTGACTATATAGCCCTTGGGGCATATATTCGGGGACCTAATTGGGCCCGAGGTGCTGTCGTTATGCAAAAGACGCTGCTTTGTGAAGAACTCAAATGGCGGGAACATCAGGAATGGTTAAAGGTCTATTGTTTCTTGGGACTTCAGACTACCACCCGTAGTCATTATATCAATGCTGTCCAGAAGAATGCCACTGCAGTAGAGTTTCGAACCCCTTAAAGGATGCTGAACGATACTTGCTAAAAAAAAAAATTAATTAGAGTGCTGCTAACTACGCCTCGATTTCCACCAGTTAATTTAAACAATATTGAGATTCACCTTTTAATTTTAATTACATTTTATTTAATTGAATAAAAAATGGATTAACTTTACTTGACAGCTGAACAATAATTATTAAGGGTCTTATTCATAATAAATATTTTAGGTTTATTAAACTCTTATTTGACAAATTTTCCATACAAATATGTCAAATAAGAGCCTGAAATAATTTTTATGAATTAGGGGGTATGTCTGTAACGATTCGATTAACAAAATGTTGTGGGCCAAGAAAAATAGCAAATAAGTTGCCTCCCAAGCAGTTGGACCAGCTACTTGAGTGCGATGGTGTAACGGCAGAGCTATACCACGTGGTTTGAGCCGCCGTTGGGCTTTGGCTTATTCCCCGGTACTGACGTAAATCACTCCACATCTGTAACATGCTGGGTCTTAGTAGAATCACATATTATTCACTTTTCTCTAGAAAAAATTTGTTAGCTGCCAATTTTTCTAAAACGTTCATAAACATGGTTTCGAGCATTTGTGTTGACAACAAAAACATTAAAAATTTTTGTAGGTTTTACGAAAACCAGCAGTAAATTAAATCAAGAGTTTAAAAAAAGAGTAGAGTAAAAACCTCTTACGTGTGTGTTTTTTTTTAATAAAACGTATTAAAGCAAAACCTTGTTGTTGCTGGGTGTTAACCCAATTAAACACAAACCGAAAACGAAGCATAATGGTCATGAAAACCAATAAGGCAGAAATACATAAATAAATATTTCAATAAATTATCAAAATCCTGCTCTGTCTCACTCTGTCTCTCTCCTCTTCCCATTAAAATACCACCAATGGTCATATTTTGCCGTTTCCATTTTTTTCCTTATTTTTCTGCTGTTTTTGACTTGAATTGATATATTTTAGAACGAAAAAAAACTGAGGGTTATTTATGAAATGATGCTGGCTTATTAATACATAAAATATATTTTATGCTCCCAAAAATCGCAAACTTATCAAGGTGGAATTATTGTTTATGTTAATTGTTGCATTATTAATCTATTATAAAAATCTAATTAATTTACTTATTATAAATATACCCATGGGAAAATGTGTTTATTGATAAAATTATGTACATATTTTGTTTTAAGCTGATACAGCATAAAATTTGTCATTTATGTGTGAAATCTGTTGAAAGAATAATTAATTATACTTAATTGAAATATACGAGTACATACATACACACATACATAAATTAAATAAAGTTAAACAGAATTTCGTAGAAACTGTTTTAGCAGAACATATTGATGGCATACATACATATATATATATATATATATATATATATATATATATATATATATATATATATATATATATATATATATATATATATATATCTATATATATATATATATATATATATATATATATATATATATGGACTAAAAGCTACATATATTTAGTAACTTGAATCATATGAAATAAAATAAATTCGAGAATGAGAAGATTTATATTTTGTTGGAGAATCGTTGAACGTGGAACTGAAAATTATGAATTGTCAAAAATTAATTTAATTATTTATTTGCTCTGTAAGCTGATTGAAGAGTATTACCTCAGGTCGAGCAAAATCAACGAAATGTTGGTGGCATATAAGAGGCATATAGGCGGCTGAAAAGAACAAAGAACAATTGATAAGTTCTATTTTGAGACCTACAGTAATACATTGAAATTATATTGGTTTATTATTATGTTATTTAATCTTTACATTATTAAATTGTTCAAGCTTACGATCTTTTCTTGAAAACATAATTGTTGGGAATCTTGATGTTAAAGGTGTAATCTGCTTTCCAAGTAAAACACAATCAAAATCTATTTTCTAGATTTTATACAAAAGTTTTATTAATATTTAGGTTGAACGGAAAAATAGGAATGACCAAATATTTTATTTTCACATGAATGTAAAAATCCAAGTCTACTTGATTTAGAATAAAAATCTTAAAAACTAAAAACAAAGTATGTGTATTGCAAAGTAGAACTTTAATACAATTTAACAATAATAAATAATTGAAAACATTTATGTATGTATATTAATTTATTTTTCACATTTCGCCAAAACTTCGTTAGCATCTTCAGGAAAATTGTTATTAAATTGAAAACAAACAAAAAACAAATTATTGTTTCCAATCATTTTTTTAAAAAATATCTTAAGCATGAATAATTTATTTAGTGATTGAAAATTATATTTAAAACTAACGAAAGTAACAGGATTTTTTGCTTTCTAATTATGTTCATACATGAGCCTCTATTGAGCTAAACGCAATATTGAGCTCAATATTGAGCTCAATATTCCATACAAAGAGTCAATAGAGTTATTGCTTAATAAACTCAAAATTGCTTTGAATATTGAGAAAAAGATGAAACACAACACTGTAAAAGATGTGTTTAATAAGCAAAAGTATACAATGCGAGATGAATGACGAGATAAATGTCAACAAAAGCAAACAAAACAAAATAATAAAAAATAAAAATAAAAAAATAACAACATAAAAATTTTTAAATATTGCAGCATTTCCAAATTTTTATTTCTCTTTCTTTTTATTATTGCCACTTTGGAGTCATAACATGAACGCACTACTTGTACAAGTTTCATATTTTTATTGTACAACACTAAAATCGTTTTAATAAAAGGCAGTTTTTCTTCCATTTCTTCTTATTTGAAAATATTTTTCACTTTTTCTTTCTCACTACCAAAACAAAAACAACAACTTTTTTCCAGCTGTCAAATACTAATTGAGTTCGCGCAATATTTGTATGTATGAACGCAAAAAATATTATGTCAGTAAACTGAATATTATCTCAATTAGAAATGCATGTATGAACAAGGTATAACTGAATGAATACAGAAAACACATTTGGTTAATAAAAATGGTTGGCCGCCCATGGTTTAATGGCCATACAGCTGTTTAACTCTCTGCAGTTGCGTATGAGTAATATGTGAGATATTAGCTGCAGTAATTGTTACGTATACGCATGAGTATCCCAATGCATGAAAATATTTCCACAGAGATGTGTAATGAGCCGAAATGATGGTATTTTCAATACTTATTTAAAAATATATTCTATGTTTAGTAAACCTTTATTTGGCATTATATATTTTTAAAAATAAGTGTCTAGTTTTATGTTCGGAATAGATCTTATTGTGTATTTTTTTGTTCTGCATAGTCCACATTTTGCAATATTGAAGAGGTGTTTCTTTGAATGTTATTAACTGGGTAATTTAAAAGGACACTGGACACTAAACAGAGAAATTAGCAACAGTTAATGCTGACCTGCTCAGCTTTGCTTTTTATTTTATATTTTTGTTTTTACTTAAGCAAACGTCCAACAAACACTCCCCATTTTAATTTTTTCACTCACTTCTCTTTTAGTGTCAGTACAATGCAAGAGGACATGTGTCAATGTCACTTTATATACACTGGCTTTGCAGTCAAATGCCGATTTTCAGCATATTGTTTATATGGTTTTCTGACTATAACTGGTTGACTAATCTGTGCAAGCAAAATTATTGCTCTCTAGCAACAATCAACATTTGACTGCTATGTTCGAAGGTCGATTAAAACAGAGTTCGAACTAACATAAACAAACGCCGTGACACGGGGCTTCTAATTTACCCTCTACTTTTTACCCCACACTCTCAGAATCGACCTAACTTTTGCTAACTTGAATTTGTTGCACAGTGTTATTGTATTTAATTATTTTGTTTAATTAAAATAAGAAAATCAAATCGAATACAACAAATAATACTTAACAGCTTATTAATATGCAACAAATAACATGTAATAGAAAATACAAGCACACACAAACACACACACACACTCATATACACACTTTACATGCTCAATATCATATTATGTTGTTTATTACTGCAAAATTACTGCTTTGCAGCTTGGATTTAATACATAAAATAATTAATAATAATGAAATACATTCAATAAAGACAACATTTTTGGCACAAATGGTTTAACCCAAACGTAAGTTCAACAGAAATAGAAACCAATTTTTTTCTCTTCTTGATTTTATAACTGTACTGGTAATTGCACAGGAGTTAATTTCTATACCTTACGCCGAAAGGGTTTACATGGACTTGTTTCGCAAAAAACTTCTTTTTAAAGGCCGTTTTTAAAGTCATTATACAATTTATTAGATTTAATTTTGAAGTAATCGATTTTTATAACTCTCTCTGTCTCTCTCTCTCTCTCTCTCTCTCTTCTGGCACAGTATTGAAAATGGGCAGTTTCAGATTTAAAATTACTGAGATATAGAAGAATAAACTACTACTAATATTGTATTTTTTTATATAAGAATTTATCTGTTTTCATTATAATTATATTTTCGCATCTTCGGGTGTGCAAAAAGTTGGTACAATTGAACTGTAGACAAATTACAAGTAGCGAAGGAAAAAGTTTTGTTAGCAAATACAATATTTTTACAGCTAGTAAGAGGTAATTTTATTGCCAAATTTCGGTTTTGTGTTCTTTTTTTGAATCGTTTTTGAGGTAAGGGAATATATGATGTCCTACCTCCTCCATATTTAAAATAACGGCATATCTCCAAAACAAGAGTTAACCTAAAAAAAAAACGGTTAGCACCACTGAATTCAGCGCACTCGAATAAGGTTTGGTCGCTGGGTGCCGAGTCTGTCGGAAAAAAAATTTTCAAATTCAAGCACAGTGTTTTGAGAAACATCATTTCCCAGCTACAAGTTAAGAGCAATAATAACGAGTGCCCCAAAAATTTTGTTTTGCTACATGTCTTGATAAAGGGTATAATAAACGAGTTTTTGCTCATATTTTTGTCAGAGAATTGACATACTCTTTTTTGCTTAACGTTTTGAAGTAAAATATTTTTCAATCCTTCTTCATTCATACTTTCAATTGTTACTAAGCAATTGTAAATTTCTCATTGATCTTTTCATTCATTCATATCCCTTTACCGCTATTCATATAAATTGTAAAATTATTTAATTGATCTTCCACTCTTTCTGCGAAGGAGATTGTAAAATATTATTTTTCTCTCTTTTTCTGTGTCACTATGCAAAGTAATTGTAAATTTTTTTTCTTTTTGATTTTTCTTTCTGTCGATTAATAGTAAGAATTTTGGTTTCATATTTTTGGTTGTAAAAGCTAAATTTAGTACGATCTGTACTCCGTTCCTTTAGGGATGTTTACAGGGGCTTATCATGGCTGGGAGAATTGAAAGATTAAATTTATTAAAAATATTTTTGTAAAAAAAGTGAAAACATAATATAGCGTGTAAAAAACATTAAACTGGAAGTTAATACAAGTTCTACATAGTAGAAAGATTAAATTTAAGACTGCGTTGAAAATTGTGTGCAGTATTCTAATTAAAAAATATTTACCGTACTCTAAGAATTAATATAAAAAGTCTTAATTTAAAAGTTAATTCCGCACAGTAGAAGTTGTAACCATTTGAATGAATGCATTATTGAATTGAAATAAATATACTGAGACAAAAATCTGAATTTTCTAATTCCTATACTGGTGGAAAACCATAAAAATAACTTATACAAGATTCGGCATGACAGAATATAGCAGTCTCATTTGTTTTAATTGTTTTTTTCTTACATAACTTCAAAGGAAATTCCTCAATCCTGATTCAGAAAACTCTTTTTTCCTCACTTTTGTACCATCACAAAAAAAATCCATATTTATTTTTTTCACAATTTTTAATTAAATTCAATATTGAAATATTTGCTCTTAGCCATCCATACCAAAGTGTCAAAGGAGTTGGCAAAACAGAAAACAACAAGGTAAGAAAAATTAATATTGTCGTCCACCCAGCAAGAAGAACAACTAAATTAGTATTTTCTCATAATTTCATTTCTAAAAGCGAATAAGCTGAATACAAAGAATGCAATAAAATTTTATGTTTATTTAGTAAACAAAACATTAAAGATAAAAATTCCTTTAAAAAAAAGGGATGTTCTTGTGAACAATGCGTGTGAAGCAGAACAACTCATCCTTCTTCAGAGATTTAATCTACCAAGCCAGAAACTAATTTTATGTTTATTACACCAGGCCAAAAAAAAAATTGCTCACAAGTAAATATTTCTTTCAGGTTTGCCAAGAAAATAACTCGCTAACAAATGTGTTGTCAGTTACATCACTGCAACAGTTTGGTTACATTCCTGGTTACTCAATGTTGACACATTAACTTTTAAGAGCAGTGAACGTGAAAAGAACTCAAAATTATGACAAGAATATTAAAAAGAAAGAAGTGTTTTCTGAAGATGTTCTGCTTCAGAGAAAATTTAATGTTCTGTAAAATAAAACTTAATACATCTGCTATACTGGTCAGCTGTAAATTTGTTAATTTTTTGTGACACTGGAATTTAACCCTTAACAAACAAATTTTATTTTGTTTCAAATAAGGCAGGCATTTCACCCAGGTTAACTTTAATCCTGAGCGGCGGATTTATGGAAATTTCCTTATGTTAAATTTAGTAATTAATTTTATTCACTCATATTCCTTTATTCAAGTTATTCCATTTTTTATTGAGAATTTTCTTGCCGATTTATTGTATTCTCAAATAAGAAAATGTTGCGGTCTCCAAAGGCACCAATAATAATACTTGAAAAAAATTGTGGAAGGTGTTTCAGGACACATCGAAATAAAAACAAAAATGGTTTTTCTGGCGAGAGTAAAAATATTTTCTTTAGCCAGAATTTAATCGCCATCCTTTTCAATTTTTCGTTCCCCAATAAACTCTTTTTCATTCTTTTGTGTTATTTTGAATAGGCCGCCTGCAGTTTTAGAGACATGGTTGACAAAAAATTGAAAAAAAAAAAAAAACTCCATTAGTGTATGTCTTTGAAAAGCTTGTTGCATATTGAAGGATACTGGAACTTACTTATGTACATGAACCTACATACACACACACATTGTACCTGTAGTACTATTTTCACATACAAAGTATGTGTATGTATGCCTTTAGTGAAAATTTTTTATTATTGACATTTTCTTCTCGCTCAATACATTTTGTTGTTATTTTTAACTTGCGGGGGGAGCACAAAAAAGAAGCATGTAGGTATAATAAAGTAAATTTAATGTCATATATTAAATCCATATACATACGCACAGACACAAACTCTGCAGGTTTCTTTTGCCTCTATTGTATTCCAGTTAAACATGAACGTGCAAAGCAAAGGCAAGCTGTGGCACAGTGGGATCCAACGTTCAAAGACATTTTGCCAATATTTTCACAAGGGTGAAATGCACAAAATTTGATTTCAAATTCATATTCAGACAACTTGAAATGCATTTCATTACAACAATTTTTTAAATACAAAGACTTTTTTAAATTTTCGGTAGAATATTTAATAATATTCAAAGGCTTATACGAAGCACCACAGGCTATTTGTTTATTTCTTTATTAAGCCAACAGACCCAAAAGTTAAAGAAATGAACATCACAAATGTTTTATAATAAAAAGTACACTGCATGCTTTGAAACTAGAAGCATTAATGTTTGCCAGAAAGACAAAGTGAAAGTCCGCAAAAAATTTGGGCATTGCAAAAATTTGCAAAAAAAAAAAAAAAAAAAAAAAAATTCCATTTCAGAAATTTTTGATAGTGACAAAAGCTTAACAGTCAAAAAAAACTCGCAAAAAATGGTCCACTGCATTAATTCAAAGAAAAAAAATTGTGTAGTTGTGCAAAAGACTGCGAAAACTATGCATGTTGCAAACTCTGACCCCGCACTGTATTCACACAGCGTTTAACAGCTTAGTCAGCACAACTTTAATGTTTAATGTTCCGAAAAATTATTTTAGGTCAGTTGTTTTGTATTGTAAGTTTAAAGAATCCAGTTTTAACAAAGAATCCAGCTTTCACGTTTGCAAAGATGTGCATGTGTATCACAAAAGACCACTTTTGAGTGATGACTTGTGAAAAGCGGCGTCTGCGGAGCAAAAGAATTTTTTCACATTCAGCAATGTTAGCAAACTAAAACTAATCATACTTAAGCAAGTTTTTCTGATATTGACATATTTCTTTTACTTGCATACAACTTTGTAGACATGTTGCATTTTTCAAACTGAAATTCTCAATTTCAACTGGAATTTTCATAATTTTAAAGACGCACTATATACCCAAATTCGTTATGTTATGTTACGAGGGCCGCCGGTCCTGAGACCGACTCACTTGGGTCCTAGAAAGGTCTAGTTGTGTTAATTATAAAAATTATAAAAAATATATTTGATCGCTTTTCTCGTTGCCTCAAAAGTAACAAAACAAACACGCCACTCTTTGTAGACTTCATGGAATGCATTCAATGTAATAATATCAAACACAAAAAAATATATTTGATCGCTTTTCTCGTTGCCTCAAAAGTAACAAAACAAACACGTTATATTAGTGTTGCATATATTAAACAGTTCAGTTTCACATCAAACAATATATCAAGTTGTAGCTATTTGGAAAAAGTCAAATAAATATTTTCATAAAAGTAAGTAGCTTGAACCCCTGAAAACCTTTTCCGCTTAAAACATTATCGCACATCGGCCACTGTGCTTTTCAAAAGCACAGCTCTGTCATTAAGCATCTTACCCTGCCTCAGCCCGCTTTTTTAATGGCTAAAAGGGCATTCTTTAATAATCCAACCACAACACAATGAAAGAATTTCAACAAAAATGCATTATTTTACAGTTCGATTAAATTGATGCTTAAAAGAAAATTTGAAAATTACGCATGTATGATTTTCGAATAAACAAAAGCAGAACAAAAAGACTGTATTGAAAAGCAATTTGCAAAATATCCTTTTTTCCCTGCCTTGAATGAAAATAAAAAAAAACATCAATAATAAATAAGTTAATAAACTTATAAATGCGCACTCATTCATTCACTCACTCTCTCAGTCAGTCAGACAGTCAGTCAGACCGTCAGTAAATAAAGAAGAAAAACACCTTAAGCTGTTAATGGTTCGTTAAACGAAAAATTGTAAAATGTATTTCAAGTTTTTAAACAATTTATTACAAGATATACAACTTATAGCATAAATACAAACTTACTGCACACAATGCAGCAGCAACAGCGAATATCATAAATTTTTGAAAAGAAATGCAAATGGAAGTGACATTTACTGACGCTTGTTGCTTGTTCTCGTTTTCAGTCAACTTTAGATAATGTTGGTTTTCCATTTTGTGCAACAAATCTTACAACAACAACAACACCCAAGAAAAATTGCAAAATAAACAGATATAGCAAAATCTGTTAAATGCATTTGAAAAATCAACCAGCATTGGGCGGCTGGAAAAGGTGCTAAAAAGATCCTGACAATGAATTAAGTAAAGGATGGTGCCAACAAAACGCACACGCAAAGAAGAAAATATTTTTAAAATGTGAAGGCAATAACAATATTACGCTCTCTACAACATTGCATGAACTTGTGGCAAACAACATATTTCTATTTAAGATGCCGCAAGCTCACAGAACTAAAAAGCTCATTCTAAATTTATATTTTTGTCTACTAGATTTTTTTAATTTTTTAAGGCATAACACATAAGTGTACTCAAAAAAAGCCGCATAAGGACTATTAAAGAAAAGCAACCCTGTTATGACTTAAAAGATGCACGAAATTCTTGGGTGTATTAAATTATGTTTCAGTTTTAGGCTTCCGTTTCTCTCATCAGAGTGAAACGGAACCCTATTACCCAGACTACTACGCCCGTCCGTCACAGCCTCCATTCTCCGAAACGGTAAGAACTAGAGAGCTGAAATTTGCAATACTAAAAACAACAACAAGTCGAAAACTACCAGGTGTCCCCATACAACATAAAGTAGCAATTAAACGTAACTCTCGATCCGTAAAAGAAAGAGAGCTGAAATTCGCACAGTATATGTGTTTACATATGCCCTACAACAACAAATACCAAAAGTTGTATTACGTTGAAAACTACCAGGTGTCCCCATACAACCTAGAGTAACTATTAGCCGTAGCTGCTAAGCTGCAAAAGGCAGACAGCTGAAATTCGCACAATATATTTATATATACATATGCGCTACAACAGTAAATGCTAAAAACAACAACATGGTGAAAATTCCCAGCTGTCTCTATACAACTTAAAGTAAAAGTTAACGGTAACTCCCAAACTGTAAGAGACAGAGAGATGAAATGTGCACAATATATGCACTCTAAAACACTTTTGTTGAAAATTACGTCAATTATAGTCGCCAACACTTTACCGAATATAATTGACGTAAAATTACACAGCGTGTATTTTCACACATTATGTGGAACTTTGAACAATATATGAGTAATATTGAACAAAACAGGTCGAATACTTTTAAGTAAATTATGCCCAGTTTCTCCCCCTTTTTTACGTACATATATGTTTAATTTTAAACATGATTAATTATATAAAAATGCACATGTACATTTGTTTTATTTAAAATTATATTTATTTTAAAGAGATAGCAATTAAGAACTAAGATTATAATAGTACAAAAGTGAACTAAACTGTGTTTTAGTGAAATTATGTTATGTTTTCGGGCCGCCAGTACAACAGACCAGCTCACTTGGGTCCTAACAGGTCCCGTTGTGATACCCTGAGGGCAGCAGGTAACTCCTACTCCCCCTCCCTTGGTTCAACTTTGAACCATCCAGATAACCGGATGAAAGATTCCACCCTAAACAAGTCACATTCCGATATGTCCGCCAAACTGTCCAGTATCGGTCTGCCTATATATATCGCTCTGAGATTGGATAGAGCAGAACAATTTAGTGAAATTTAAATAATTACAATTTTGTTAACATATTTTTGAAACTATTAATGCTCATATTATTATTACCCAAGATTCCACCGGTATCTTCTATGTTTGCGAAAAGAAGATGGATTACTGAAAAATTTGAAGCATTTTAACATCGGGCAAGGAATTTTCTCATATGTAGGGAAATGTTGTTATAAGTTCATTTGCAGCCTCTCCAGTAAAACAGCAAAATTTCTCAAAGCAACTTATCTTAACATGAGACTTTTTAAATTTTTCTTGACCTTGCTTTTAGAGGTATGATACCGTGTAAAGTACACTGCATTGTTTTTTTCATTTTTATGGACGTACAAATGCAAATGATACGTTTTTATGCTTTGAAAGTTTTTTTTTTTGGCAAATTTGGTACATTAACATTTTTTTTATAAATATTTAAAATGTATGTACGTTAATTATATTGCGTTGTTTATAAAAATGACCAATTATTATTTTTAATACGTTAAGAAACACAAAAATTAATTTTTTTGAGAAATAGTTGCTTTGAAAAATAGTTGATAATTTTAAATTAATTGTTTTTGACATGTGTTGAATTTTAAACATGTTTCATGTTGGTCAGGCATATTGGAAACATTTTTAAACACATTTGTTTAAAAATTTACGGTTTTTACATAAATTAATTTAGGTCGAAAAATGAACCTTTACGAAAAATATTTGCTGTATTCTTCAGCTGTCTATATGCCGACGACATTTCGTTGGTGCTAATCAACTCATCAGTAGACTTGAAAAATTCTTAAAAGTTTGTTTGAAACTTAACTACTTATTCCATAATTCCCATGAACAGAATGAGAATCAGAAATGTTCAAACAAACCTTTAACAGCAAACATTTCTATTTTCGTTTTGCAACACTTCTACTTTTCTTTGCAACCTTCTATACAACGAATCACCATTGGTTACTACGATTTGTATTTTTTGAAAGTATCAAAAAGTAAAAGGTTTTTAAATATTCAAATATGAACTTAGTTATTTAATTGCTTTAAGAGCCAATTGAAATGTATTAATTCAGGTCCAAAAATGAACCTTTTCAAAAAATATTTGCTGTATTCTTCAGCTGTCTATATGCCGACGACAGCTGAAGAATACAGCAAATATTTTTTGAAAAGGTTCATTTTTGGACCTGAATTAATACATTTCAATTGGCTCTTAAAGCCAATAAATAACTAAGTTCGTTTTTACATAAAGTTAATATTTCGTTTAAAAACAGTACAAATTATGTTTACTTCTCGTGCCTTTTTATGTCGTAACATCAAAATTTACGTAATTTCAAACAACAAGATTATTTCATCAGGAATTTAGACAAAATATGACCGTAAATTCCAGCAAAAGTTTTAGAGTGTGCACTCATATATGCTCCACAATAACAAATGCTAAAAATAAGAACAACTGTAAAACTACCAGGTGTCCCTTTACAACGTAAAGTAACAACTATAACTCTGGAACCGTAAGAGATAGAGAGTGGAAATTTGCACAGTGTATGTATTCCCAGATGCCTTACTTTGTTCATTTTTGCCACGAACCAGCGATCGAACCCATTTAAATAACATAGTTGCGATCATTGGATCGTGGCAAAAACAAACAAAAGAACGGGTTTGAAACAAGAGTACAGCCAATTACTTCGCAGATGTATGAGTTGCAGCTTCCATTAAGTCCTTAGTTTCTTTTTTTTAATGAAATAATAATAGCAAGTGTAATTTCCATAAAAAAGCAAGAAATTTGTGTCAGAAAATAATATTGAAATCACTGCAAAAAATGCAATGATTTTCATACAAAGTTTCCTGAGAAGTTTTCTGCTTGAGCTGTGTAAAAATACACATTAATTATTCGATGCAATCTTCAAAAACATATAAAAGCAAATATTTAATTTTTCCACCTCTTTGAGTAGCTCACTCACTCATCTGAAATCAAACAAAAGAAATAAGCATATGTGAATAAAAACTAAAATCCCTTTAAACTAAAAGGAAAAAACGGAAACTTGGAACTTTACATGTTGCATCTTCACTACAAAACAAAAAATAGAAAAATAAATAAAAAATAAAAAATTAAACGCACACACTCACCGTTAAATCAATTGCAAATCTGTTTGTTTATGTGTATCTGTTCGACTGGGTATATGAGTTCCTGTTAGTCGTCTGTCTTGCAAGTAGATATTTCTTGGTATTCCCATATCAGAGAAAACTAAAGCTGGGCTAAAAAAAGAAAAAGTGCATCCTGATACTGATTTTGTTAACTTATTGCAACAGTAAAACAGCAATAAAAGCAACTACATAGAGCAATAAAAAAAAACAAAGAACAAACTACTGAAAACTACTCAGCAAAGCCAAATGGCCCAGCAGAGATGACTGTGCATCCGTAGTGACTGCGTATCAATCAGAGGGTTTAACTAGTTAAATTTATGCACTTGAGAGCAAAGTAAAAAAAAAAAAACAAAGTAAAGAACAAAATATTTTAACTACAACTTAAACAAGTACCCCATGGGAATAATCTGGGCAAAAATATGTTTGCAATGGAAGGGATTATTGCTGTGCAAACATAAATCGATGCGCCAATCCGTGTTGAATGCTCTGAGTTGTTGTTCGCTTAAGTTTTTTTTTATCTTGCTAAAAAACTTGCTGAAAAATCAAAGCTTTTGCATTGAAAACACCTCACTCTTGAACTACCTGAAGTTCGTGTAAAATTAATTACCATAATTCTTATTAAACAATTTGATGATGTTTTTATATTAAACATTTTTCCCGAATATATGTAATAAATTGAAACTCAAAGTGTATGAGTGGGTCATGCAGCGATGCTGAAATTGTAAACTTTAACACGACCAAAGTTTATAGGGGTGCTGCCGAGTTGTGACGAATACTATTGTTCTGAAAAAGCTAACCGACGGAGAGCAAAATATCGACAAGTATATCAGAATATATAATGAAAAAGACCTGCAGCTCAAGAAAATAATAATATTAAAAATTATTTTATTTGAAATGTTGTGAATACTAGTTTTTCAACCATTTTTATTAAATTTTCTTTGGTTTATTAAATTGAGCTCAAGGTCACTTTAGTTGCAAGAAAGAAATATTTTTACTAAAATTTTTAATTTCATTGAACTATTGTATTGTAATACATTTATATTAAATTACTTCTTCTGGCTCAAGTTCAACCCTTGGTTGGTCACTTTTTTGTCAATATCAATTAAGTAAAAGAAAGTAAGATTTTTTTGCAATCTTTTTTTATGGATGATATTCTATCATCTCAGAAGACTGTTATTTTTTGCTCTCTGTTTATAGGAGAGCTTTTTTTGTTCTACATGTTCTGGTTTTTAACCAAGGATTGAACTTAAGCCTGAAAAAGTAATTTAATATAAATTAATTCAAGCTTTTGATCTTTGGGTTTTTTTTTATAAAAACTAACTTTAAGCAATTATTTATTTATTTTCAATATTTCGCCAACAATTTGTTGGCAACTTCAGGAAAATAATTATAAAATTCAAAAACAAAAACAAATTATTAAAAAAAAATTATTAACAAACATTCAAAAATATTTAAAAAAAAAAATATTTTTCCCGCCTTAAAATGTATTAACATATGAGAAGAAAATGCTGTTCTTTGTGAATTAATATGTCTATTCTTTTGGTCTGATTTATGCCCTCCGATCTTGTCCTTAATTTATTCTTTGTAGTACCTATATAAACTTTATTGCAATTCTCTTGATCATTTCCCCGACAAAGAATCTTATACACCAAATTTTATAAGATGTGTACATGTTGTACACGTTAACATAGAAAATGTTGGTCGTAGAACTTGTATGTTAATTTGTATTTTTGTTATTTTATATTTATGTTGTTCATGAATGTTGTTAATACATTTTAAGGCAGGAAAAATATTTTTTTTTTTTAAATATTTTTGAATGTTTGTTAACCAAATTTTTATTTTCCTGAAGATTGCTTAAAATTATTTTTTATAAAAAAAACCAAAGATCAAAAGCTTGAATAATTAATTTAACATTCTGAAGATCAAATAATAGAAATATAAATTTAATGTAAATGTAAATAAAGAAACATTTTTTTTTTTTATTTAACTTTATTTGGTTTAATAATTGAGCTCAAGGTCATTTTATTTTCAATAAATATACTTTCTAGTTATTGTTTATTCAATATTTCGATACGCCTTTGTGTATCTTCAGAATCATCAGAAAAATGTGTTTTATAATATTTTATAAATTTTCAAATTTCAAAACAAATCTTAATGACAAACTAATTGAAAAATAAAAATAAAAAGGGTTTTACATACATAAATAGGCTTTACATACATACTTACCGTCTAATTCATAAAAATTATAACAGGTTCATAAAGCTCTTAATTGACAGATTTTCCATACAAATATATCAAATAACAGTCTTATAAGCCTGTAATAATTTTTATGAATTAGACGGTTATTATCTATACAATTATATATAACTATACTAATGTTAATAGTTATTTTATACATAATAATGCTTGTTCTGGTTTTTGTAATTAGATGTCTATAATTTCTAGCTAGTCTATCTGTATCCTTCTTAAAATTTATCCTCTTCTCCAATGGAACTTTAATAATTTCTAACATGTCTAACATGTATCTACGTTTGTAATTATTCTCTGTATTCAAAACTGAAGTGTTTTCAAAATCTGGATAATGATTAAGATCACGACAATGTGTGGATAATGCTGTCGTCTGCGAAGAATTATAATTCTTATATTTTTGGTCAGATTTGTGTCCTGCTAACCTGGTTTTAAGTTTATTGCCTGTTAGGTTAGGTAAGGTTAGGTTAGGTTGATTGGAGGGGTTTGCTTGCCCATGTCTTGCGACATACACCTAAGCCAGTATAGGCTTATTGTGCGCTCCGTGGATTTAACCGTGATACACTTTGACTCATAGGTCTATAATAACTCCGTGTCATTCACAAAGTTCCTTAATTTCCTCCAGCATATGCCCCGTAATTGGGTTATGTCTGGTAAGGTGTCTCTCCCAAGATGTCGGGATCGTATTTGTGAGAAGGCGGGGCACTGGCATAAATAGTGCTCTAGAGTCTCGCTCTCTTCCCCACATGCTCTACATTCATCTCCTCCTTATTGCCTGTTGTCCCTATATAAACCTTATTACACTGTTCATCAGCATTATCACTGCATTGATTGATTGATTGATTGATTGTATTTGATAAATTTTCGAAGCTCATCTTCCAGATGAAGATACACAAAGGAGTATCCAAGTATCGAATAATTTAACAATAAATAAAAAAAAATTTATATTTATTACAAGTATTATATTACTTATTTCGGAAATTCACTTTTTGAAAAAATTGCTGTAACTGGTATCAATCAGAGGACACAAATAAATCAGTACTCAGCTGTGGTCATTATCTTAGTATTTCTACCCGCTGTCTATATACAATTATCTTAAGCACATGCAATTTTATTTCTTGCTTCGGATGGCTATCTTTCCTCATACATTTATTTTTGCCTGCATTGTCCAAAAAACATTTCAATTATCAGCAAGTTTACTACAACAAAAAAAAACATCCAGTGAAACTTGTTGTTTTAAATTAAAAAAAAAAATTGGTATCACCTTAAACTTCCATTTGATTTTGCCGGCGTTTTTCCATATTAGTTCACCTTTTCATATCATATCGTTTTCTGAAGGAAAAAAACCTCCACTTATTTTGGGCTATTTTCTTAAAATGCTTGCTTTGGTAGCTCAGCGAGATTGGGATGAAAAGAAAAGGTTGTCAAAATTATGAATAGAAAAAAATATAATAAAAGCCATGCTCGTCTACATTTTATGTTTTGTGAAGCAATATTAAATTTACTGCACTTCTTGTAGAAAAGAAAGCGGCATTAATCAGCGTTGTGCTGCCAACTTTTAAAACTGTCAACAAAATGTGAAACAAAACTAAACGACTTTGCAAAAAGGATTTCACAACTTGATAATGTTTATTTTTATTGTAATTTTAATGGTTGCTTTCTTGCTTGTCCTTTTCTGTTTTCTTTAGCTTTTTTATATCCTTCGGAGAGCATATATTTTTGTTTGGATTTTCTTCTTATTTTTTCTTCAAATCTATTTGCTCTGCAACAAGTAGCAGGTTGCATGAGAATATATTGAAATGCATTAAGGGCTTGTGTTGTCGGTAAATGAAAAGAAATTACAAGCAACAAACTTCATGAAAAGCAGGCACTTGAAAAAAAATAAATGAAAATAAATAAAACTATTGCAAGTTGCTGGATCAAGGTATGTGTGCATGTACATATGTGCATAGTGATTCCTCTTTATTTATGCCCAGGTGTTGTGTGTAAATTTCCTACAACAGCATGCAGTATGTATGCACGTTGCTCGTATACGCTTCTTTTCTTTTGTTCTATCAGTAAATTTATGTATGTTTGGAAGGTCGAATGTGCTCTACCATGTTCTTTACCGTGTTTTGTTCGGAAAAACAACATAAATGCTGATTTTGTGTTGAAATATCCTTAAAGCCGTTTATCCTTGCATAAAATAATATCATCATATAATTACATATGCAAGAATTTCCACATCAAACCCTCCTCTCGAAGAAATTTTTTTGAAGTATTATTGTTACTATTATGCAGTTGTAAGTGAGGATTTATTTGTTTTCCCTTTTTTTCTCCTTGATTTGCATGTGTGAGTATTAAAATATTTTTGCTCAAGTTTTGTTATATCCTTTCCAGTTATTGATGTTGTACTGGCATGTAGAGGCACCAAAGACTTAAACACAAAACGATATGAAAACTAAACTGAACTGAATGCGACCAACCAAAATAAAAGTAACACAATATTTAAATCATTTAAGATACATGGTAGTATGAGCAGAAAAAACCGTAATGTGGAGTTAACATGAATACAATTTCAAAAAAAAAAATTGATGAATTGATTGTTGTGGCCTTCGTTCCAACTATTGCGACGGCTTAGTGGTTATAGCGGCTGCTCAAGAAACAAGAGGCTTGCAGTTAAATTGCGTCTAATGCTAGGAAGACAACTGGGACGAAGGACGAATTTTTCGCCGTGAATATTCGCCGTCAAAAATGAAACACATTGGTGTATATAAAAATGCACACAGTCACAGCGTCGGTCGAAATACCTTGTACGCGGCAAACTTGAAATAGATTTAGTTCTATTTCTTAAGGTGAAGTTACATAGCCCGCTTTAGACGCGTCCACGCTTTTCATGCTTTTTATACGTTTTATGCGTTCTATGCGTTTCATACTACAAGTTACATACAACGCTTCGTATGCGCCATATTTCTTTGTTTTGATAAGCTGTTGTGCAAATATTTTTAACATACAAAACAAATAACAAAATATTAACAAAATGGAACTGCTCATGCAGCTGCTCTTTTATTTTTGTTCTGATAGAGCAGCAAGGTTTTATTATATAAAAGCTCGTGGTTTTTAACTGCATTTATTAGCTTCTCTTCCATATCGCTTGTTTTAATATATTGAAAATATTTGTAAACATAACAGTGATGATACTCAGTACGCAAACGCAATCGATAAATTGAATCAAAATTTTGTTAATGAAAAAAGTGCTGAAAAAAACAATTACAATTTGTCTTACTCGTGATAATGTTTATAAAATTTGTAACAAAACTTTTCTTTTTTATTAAAAACGTTTTTTTTGCAAAAGATTTTATACATTATTTTACGATATAAAAGGTATTTATCGATAACGTTGAGAGTAGGCACATCATTGGTTAATAAAACCAGATGACATTTTCTCATGACGCATGTGACGCATATAAAAGTAGAAAGTAGGTCTACTTTATGCGTTCTACGCGTCTTCGCGTTCTATGCTTTGTGCTCTGTAACTTGTCACATACAAATGCACTAATCCTACTTTTTTGACAACCGCGTGAAAAGCGTCGACGCGTAGAAAGCGTGCTGTGTAACTTCAGCTTTACGCCGGCGAGTGACGAACAAATCAGTACCATGTGGCTATTGTGGTTTTAGTTTTCAAGTGTCAAGTAAAAACAGTTAAGTTTTACCTTAATAGTTTTTATTTTATGTGCTAAGCTTTGACTTTTTGCATTTACAAAAAAAAATATCGGTCACATTAATCACTGTTGCACTTAGGCGATGTGCGTTTCATACGAACACACCTACTTAAGAATAGAGTGTTTTCATATTAAAGTTAAATATGAAAATGTAAAATATAATAAATACTGAAATAAAGAATTGTTATTATTTATTTATGCATGCATGCATGTGCAAGAGTAAACTTTGTTATTGTTTTCAATAACTAACAAAAGGAATTTCGCAAAAAAAAATATACACACGAGTGGGGAATGAGGTAAGCACGAACTGTAACAATAGGCCTTTTAAAAGGCCTTTTTACTCCACTTCGTACTCCACTTGTTTTTAGCAAGTGATATGTTAAGCTCCTAAAGCACCCTTCCAAGTGCGGAAACATATATGTATGTAGTTGAAATAAGAAATTTACCACAGCGAATAGAGGTGCGGTCAAATTATCAAATATTAGCCATGAAACACCAGGACCACTATTCTCTTGGTTTGTCCAAACACCTGGATAGAAACAACTAAAAATGTGTATACATACGTACGGATACAAAAATCGGGGGTCTTACAAAAACTTTTGCAAGAGAAAATACAAATTTGTTCCAAATTTTACTTGTAATCGTTGAGTAAACAAAACAATCACATATGCTAGTGTGAAATTTCATGTTTTTAATTTTTTTTCTTTTTGTTGGTGTTTGTTGATGTCTATTGATGCATTAGCACCATATGTCGTTGTTTATATGCATATATTTACCTAAAACAGTGGTAAACAAAAAAGTAGTGGTCCCGTTTTTAGGCAAAAATGGACAAACAAAAGCTTAAATATGACCGTGCTTTGAGATAGAACTAAGGCAAATAAGAACAAAACTCAGCAGTCTTTCTAAAATTAGGACTTCTTTTAGATGCGGATCTTTCCTAGAAGAGAATGTCGAAGGCGCCGGCTAATCTGGTACATTTTATGATCTACTCTGCAGAAACCAAATGCCATTAGATCCGTATCTAAAAGAAGTTTTAATTTTGGAAGGACTGCTGAGTTTTTTTTTCTTATTTGCCTTAGTAGCTTTTGTCATTTAGACAGTTTTTATAGTCGGAAAACATTGTGTCTGCCAACTTAGGGCTTCTATAAGGTATTTGGCGGCTTATTTTTTTAATCCCCCTAAGGATAGTGCACAAAGTCTGTTTCATACCCACAGCATGAACTGCTTCACATGGTGGAGATATCCAGGAAAACTTTGGCCATCTAAGACAGCAAATCTGCAGAAAGGAACACTTATATGGCGAAGATTCTCTTGTACCCACCACCTAATATCAGTCCATGCAACGGCAATGAGCCTTCCCCTACGGACGGACGGAAGGACGGACGTAGTAGTCTCGGTAATAGGGTTGCGTTTCACTCTGATGAGTACGGAACTCTAAAAATTACATAAGTTTGCTTGATAGGGAAATTTGTTTTTAACTTATCATTAACACTGATGAGTAAAGAAATAAATCTGTCAGATCGCATTCCAAAATTTACTACTTGTAAGTGGTAACAGTGCCCTTCAAAAGTCTACAAGCTTTTTCTTATGCTTCAAATCTTAATTTAATGATTTATTTCAACAATTTAAATGTCTTTAAAAATTTTAAAAAGGATTTTCCTGTATTGCTTATATTACTATGTACTACTTTTTGTCATTGCTCTATTTTTGTTGTTATGATTGGCAAAATTTTTATGATTTTTTTACTCCTTTGACTTTAAACAATTTATTTATTTATTTAGTTTTTTTTTTTTCATTTTAGTTAAGGAATTTTTCCCTTAATATAAAGAGAGCATCTCAAACTCATCAGCTGGAGGTGTAAATTTTCTTTGTGAGGAAAACAAACAAAATTAATATTTTCAGTTATTTTTGCTTTCATAACAATTCCATATACACACACACACATAAAAACGTCCGTACACATACATATATGTATAGTTGGAAGCAATTTGTTAATTAAAATGATTTGTTTGCACAGTTCTCCTAGCAATAAGAGCAAGAAGCAATTTTTCATTTAAGAAAGAAACTCAATTTCTATTTTTTATTATATCAAGAAGCTTAAGCAAAAATGTACTTGTTAATTTTTAGGGTTCCGTACTCATCCGAGTGAAATAGAACCCTATTACTGTCCGTCCGTCACAGCGTCCATTCTCCGAAACGGTGAGAGCTAGAGAGCTAAAATTTTCACAGGATGTTGTTGTACCTTGCCGCTACAATAGCAAATACTAAAACCAACAACGAATCGAAAACTACCAGTTGTCCCCATACAACGAAAAGTAATAATAAGCCGTAGCTCCCAAACTGTAAGAGACAGAGAGCTGAAATTCGCACAATATATGTATTTATAGATACCCTACAACAAATTCTAAAAACAACAACAAGTCGAAAACTACCAGGTGTCCCTATACGACGTAAACTAAAAATTAGCCGTAACTCCCAAACTGTAAAAGCCAGAGAGATGAAATGTGGAAAATATATGTACTCACATATGACCTGCAATAACAAATGCTAAAAACAGCAACAAGTCGAAAACTACCAGGTGTCCCTTTACAGCGTAAAGTAACAGTTAGCTATAACTCTCGAACCGTAAGAGCTAGAGAGCCGAAATTCGCACAGTGTATGTGTTACCAGATGTCTTAGACCAACAAATGACAACAACAACAACAACAACAAGTCACATATCCCTTTTGTTTGGATATGTAAATTTTCCATACCCTGCCGTTAACTCAGTTAACTAGTAATGAATTATAAGCTAACTTGTTTACAGCTGGTGGTGGTTGACACTTAGATTATTTTTAATGGAGATGACTGACTATTTTAACATTACGATGTCCTAGGAGGTAGTCAATTGTCCGACGGTGCATTACTTTTCAACTAACTTAAAGCTAGCTACTTAAAAGTCAGTACCCACAGAAAAAATGTACAAATCAAGGCTGATTTTACATTTCTCGCTGGTAATATTATATTTTATTAAATTAAATATCATCCAACTTTTTTTTTTTTGTTAGCCTCTGGTGGGAATCGAACCACCAAGCCTCAAGACTGGTGAGCAGCCAACTTAACCCACTCAGCCATCGCAACTTTTAAAACGAATGCGACAATAGACAATTTAATTCAAGAGTTATTTACCGTGTATTTGTGTATGTTATTATTTGAATTTTGGGTGAACTCTGCACTACGTTTCAGCTAGCTTATAGTCAGTACACAAAAAGTGAATTACAAATCGATTGTGTTGTAGCTAATTTGAAGCTAGTCCATAAAAGTTAACGTAAAGTTAATTATTTTAGTAGTCGACTACTTAATGTCCGACTGGGATGAACTATAGGTCGATTTTATTTGTAGTCGACTACCAATTTGCTGGCAGGGTACGTACATTACACATATGTACGGAACCCTAAATATGCGAGCCAGCCTTGTACTTGACTGAATTGATTGACATTACCTAAAGAACATTGAACAATATTCTGTATTAACACTCGCACTTGTTAACAACCGATATAGTTACGAACGAAAAATATATTGCTGTAATAAAAAGTTGTGAGGAATATTTTCATCGTGTTTTAAATTTTTGCAAATGCTTTTTATTTAACCAGGGTACAAATTGACTGGTTGGCTGTTTCGTTGATGGTATCGTTTTTCATATAATATTTGGTCGGACTCAAGTCCTTGACGACTGCCTAAGATTAATACTAGTTAAAGAACGAAAAGTGCTAAAAATTATGAAATTTGTTCAAAGTCTATATGGGTATAAATGTGAAGCGTAGTGGTTTTGAAACAGTCAGTCCAGCTTGCAAAAGATTTTATTTTTTACTTTTCTGTCCTTAATAGGAATCATCTAACTTGAGCCTAACTAAAAATTATATACATAAATGTGTTTTTATTTTATTTTATTTTATTTTATGTTATTTTATTTTATTTTTTTTTTTATTTATTTTTTTATTTTATTTATTTTTTTAGTTTATTAGCACAATAAGCACACGATTCTCTTAATGTTCAGAAGGAGTTACAGTAAAAGCCTCACAGTAAAAAATACATTTTCCGCTTTTGTTTCGATATGTCTGTGAAAGTTTGCCGGTGTGTGGAAAATTTTTGTTTTAAAAACTTTTCATGAAACTTTTGAAAATTATTAAATTTTTTCACTTCAGATTTGAATAAAAAAGAAATTGTAAGTATTTGATATTTCATAAGCTGCTTCGGTATAAAACTATCAAAGAGGTATAAGATAATGCACTCGATATATTTTCTAATAAAACTTTTTCCAGCAATTGTATGTAACATAAATTTGAAACTCCAAGACAATGAAAAGAATTTTCTATAAGCAGTTTTTAGTTGCAATGCAAGTTTACTTTTTCCTCGCAACCACAATAGCAACTCTACGCATTCATTGCTCTTTGAAACAATTTGAGTTTTTAATTATTTATTTCTGCCAAAATTAGTAAAGAAGCACGAGCATGTGATGTTTAAAATACTGCCAGCAGAGTAACAATACTTTTTCCAGGTGAACGGAATACGAGCATTTTCAACAATTGTTTTTCTATTGTTTTTTTTTTCTGTGTTTTGAAGGTAAAAACTGACCACAATTGTTACAACACAATGGGAAAATTCAATTCAATTGAATTCTACTTAATACGCTTTGGGCATCATTTCTTTTGTGTTTTTTTTTTTTATTATTTTTGTGCTCGTTTGTGTTCTTGTTGCACTTTCATCTCTTCCTTTTTATTTTTCGTCCTTTTTTTTCGCCCAATTTGCTAGTTTTAATGTGGTTCTGTTGCTTTTGTTTTAGTTGTTGTTTTTGCTTTACGGTTTTAACAGTCGTTGTGTAATTGTTTTAGCTGTTGCCGGCAACCGGAAGAAGTGCCAACAGTAATAAGCTTTTGATAATGGACATGCAAAAAGGTAAAATGTACCCACGTGCCACGTACACACATACACATAGTTAAAGCTTTATTTGTACACTAAAAGAAATATGTTTACAAATCTTGTATATTCTGGCATTAAGATTTAATTAAGATTTAATTTAAGATTTAATTTAAGATTTCCTTGATTTCATTGAACCAGTTGTACTAGTTCACGCATGATTTATTCAATAGGCAACTTTTTCTTATCTGATTTTATAGCTGATGTCACTTCTCGAGGATTTTCCAAACATTCTAACAAATGTCAATCCCATTTACTGCCATCAGCTGACTTATGGTGATGCTCTGTGGCCACTCTTGTTGGTCATTGATTGGAGATCCCTCAGTAGTAACTGTGATCGATAAGAATGCGAATTTAAGCAATACACTTAATTAACTAGGTTATGTTCATGCCTAAAAGTATGCTACGAAATCGCTGCTGATGTAAATACTGCAATAGACAGTGTAATTTTTACAGCAGCTGCATTCAAACAACAATAAAACTAACATCGAGCTCGAGCTTATACAGCAGTGGTATTTAAGCAGCGCTAACGTTAACAGCAAGTGTAGTCAATTGTGTTCAAGTAAAGTGTTTATTCAAAAATTAACTTAATTATTTATTTGCCTTAAGAGTCAATTGAAATGTATTAATTCAGGTCCAAAAATAGACCTTACAAATGTTTTCTGTCTTTTTCAGCCGTCTATATGCCGTCGACATTTCGTTGATGCTAATCAATTCATCAGTAGACAAACAATTTTGCAACTCTTTTACTTTTCCTTGCAACCTTTGGAAAAAAATATTTACTGTGTTAAAAGTTTGTTTGAACATTTCTGATTCTCATTTGGTTCATGGGAATTATGGAATAAGTAGTTAAGTTGCAAACGTTCTTTTAAGAATATATTTCCGAGTCTACCGAAGAGTTTATTAGCATGAAAAAGACAGAAAACATTTGTAGACTATATTTTTGGACCTGAATGAGAAAAGTGTTTAATTCAACAGTATAAAGTAATGAATAAATCTCTTGAATTTGTAAAGTGTTTAATTTAACAGTATAAAGTAATGAATGAAGTTTTTGAACTATTAAGTGTTAAAAATAACACAGCCGTGTGTGTCTACTTTTCATTTGCAATTAAAGAATGGCGGCAATTATTGGAATTGCATAATAATAATAATACAATTGACTGCATGGAAAGGAACGTTTCTATTTCTTGGCATAGGAGTCCCCGGGCCCATGTTCGGTAATCCAAATCTATTTCGGTATGAGGCCTGCTTCAAGAGAAAATAAATATACTGAAGTCATTGGGTTGGTTAAATATGTGATGCTCTGTATAGATTTCAAACTAGCAGCGTAGACTGGGAAATTATATTCGATATCTCCTGCAATAAGAGGTTGTGCTATGGACTATGGTAGCCACCTGAGCAGTCCTAACAGTGGTTTGGAGTAAATGGTGTTAACGGTTTCAGTGCACAGTGTTTCAATAAAAAATGCATATTGTTACATTTTTGTCCTTGAGGATTCTCTAAATTATTGACCATTTATTTTCACCCAATTCGTGGTTTACGGTCACCCAACAGAAGTCATGTTGAGTCACGCTCAAATCAGTTACAGTATTTATATTTTTTTTTTTATTATTTTTTTTTTTTTTTATAAACAAACACAAAACTGCGAAGCTTCCTGCTTGTCTGCAGAAACACCCAGAGCCTTCGGCAGGAATCAAACCTGCGACCTCGGGGACGACTCTTAGTAGGGCACTCTATTTCGATTAAAACCTATTTAGACATAACCAAGACCTATTTTTGAGGTCAGTGCAACTCTACAACTTCGCGTAAAAATATTAGTGAGACTGTCAAACCTACAACAACTGCATACGTCTGTATAGCTTCTGACAATTTCATCATGAAAACACACAAAATAATATAGAGAGCTGACAATTGGACCATGAGCAAGACGAGAAACTTCGATGTTCATCGTTGGCAATCAAATCGATTTGGCCACTTTTGGCAACACCAAAAGTTATAAAAAGCTTAAGATGTCACTCTATTTGTTCAAGAACCTTAATTGCCCTTAAACCTTTCATTGTGGGCAGCGCTATCTGTCCCAACTTTTAAATTACCCCAGCTATCCTTACTTACTTTTCCCGCATAATTTAAGGTGAATGACAAATTATTCGATACAAGCACTTGACTGCTAAAATGCATAACAATTTTTTTGAACTTATAGAACAAGCAACTTAAATGCCGGCTTGAAGCACTCCTCAACTCCAACCGATTGATCCAAAAATTTTTTTAATATGAAATTTATGTCATTAAAATAATTTTAATACATACTGTTTAAGTACATACTGTTGCCTTAAGAGGTGGCCAAACAGATTTTAAAATTATTATTTCTTTATGTGAAACTTTTAGACTTTTTGTCGTTGCCACAAAATGTGGGATGGAGTATATGTAACATATGTCCATTAAGTTGGTGACTGAAATAATTATTGGCCAGCAAGACTTTTTTATGTTCAAAATGTTGCCTCTTCTTTATGGAAAATTTTAGCAACCAAAAAAGTAAATAAATGAAAATGGAAAAAGTTAAGCTGATTATAACCCATTACGTTTTATTTTTCCAAATGTTGTTAGCTTTTTTCATACACAAATAATACAACTACTCACAAAATGAGCAATGCACTTAAGGAAATATGTATGCATGTGCCCTGCAGATGAAAAAAAATGTTCTAGCACATACTAGTTACTCTTCTACATATCTACACTTTTTTTGGAACGAAGTTCCTTAACGCGGCTTGCTGGTGGTGCAAATTAGTAGAAATTGTCACGAAAGCGTGTGAGCTGTTTATATGGATTGGTGTAGCTGTCGACAAACAATTGTGTATGATGGGCGGTGTCTCCGCTAACAGCAGCGGAGACACCCACCAATAAATATTAATTAGTTGTGAAAACGGTCGCAACAAAAAACAGAAATATTGAAAAATTAACCAACAGTTGCTTTTCTTCGTTTTGCAGCAGATTGAAAAAAATAATGCATGTGTCAAAAGTAAAAATATTAAACGTTCCAAAAATTTAAAGAAGCATATAAAATTTCAAAAACAACACAAAGTAACACACAGATTTCAACTTGTATTACATTCGAAGATGAAGAAAAAACGTAAAGAGCTTCGTTCCTAACGGGGGTCCCCCGACCGCATTTCTTTTTTTTTAATTTAATACTAGGTTGCCAGAGGAGCCAACTAGTGAGATCCCGTACCAGTTTTCTTTATACAACTTGGCATGAACGAAAGAATTTTTTTCCCAATTTGATTTTTAATCAAATTCGCTTTCATTAAATCACAAATTTTTTGGGATTGCAAAAATGTTGTTAACAACTACTCGATACATGGTGAACTGGTACAGAGATCAAAGTCACTTGCTTCAAAGTCACTGGGACCAACGACGACTTTCGCCCAACACGACAAATACGACGGTTAAAATTCGCTGTGTAAATTCATCGTATCAAGCACAATAACGACGAAAAACAAGAATATCTGTTATAATTGATAAAGTTGTTTATTGTTTGTTCAAAGATAAAAACAAATTAAATGAATCAAAGAATTTCAAATTTTGTAAAAATAATTAAAATAATGAACATGATGCCAGATTATATAAACATACATGAAGTTTAACATTTTCAATTATAATTTCACTTGTATCCATTTTCTCAGTTTTTAAATTTTATCTAATTATCTTTAGTTGAACTGAGCTGATGGGGTGACCATATTAAAAAAATTGGTTGCTAAAAAATTTAGCAAAAATTTACCAAGAAGAAAAAATTAATCACTACAAACATGTTTTATAATCTGATATGTTGGCTTAGCACTTAAAATAAAAACTATTAAAGTAAAAATTAACTGTTTTTACTAAAACGCTTGAAAACTAAAACCAAACTGGTCACATGGTACTGATTTGTTCGTCGTTCGCCGGCGTAAGAAATAGAAATAAATCTATTTGAAGTTCGCCGCATACAACGAATTTTGACCGACGCTGTGACTGTGTGCATTTTCATATACACCAATGTGTTTTATTTTTGACGGCGAATATTCGCGGCGAAAAATTCATCGTTCGTCCCAGTTGTATTCCTAGCATTAAGCAACAGATGAAAGCTTAGTGTGTCCGAAACCTTTCGATGCAGTTAAATCTGAGCTAAAGAATTGGAGACATAGAGCCCATTTAACTCTTTGGAATAACAAAGTAGTGGGAATCAATGCAAGAATTCTATGGGGGATCTAGACGAGAAGAAAACAGGTGGACTGCTAACACTTAACAAACCCGAATTAAGTAGAATAATGAGAGTTATGACAGGTCACTCTCAACTTCTAGCACATCTTAACCTCAAAGCAATTGCGGGACAAGATGAATGTAGAGCATGTGGGCGGAGAGCGAGACATTAGAGCTGTATTTATGTCCCGATATCTAGAGAGGGACACCTTACTAGACGTAACTCAATTATGCAGCACAAGCCCGAAGAAAATTGAGAAACTGTAAGAATGACACGCATTTTCTATAGAACTGTGGGTTCATGGTTAAATCTAGCGAGCGCCTATACTGTCTTAAGTGTTTGTTGCAAGACGTGGGCAAACAAACTCCCCCAATCAACCGAACGGTTCATGATTTATTATATATTTGCAGAGAACATACTGATATGCCTTTTTTTGCTTTCTTCAGGTGCCAATAGAACACTCAAACTCACTTATGGTGGTCGGCCACTCAAAAAAAAAATCAGCCAACCCCGCGCTCCTGCAACTTAGAGAGCACTTGTTATCACAGAGTATGAACAGAGATGAAACGCTGCCAGAATGAGATAGCAAGTCAGCGCAAAGCTCTGTACGTCTCGTTTTCACAATCAGTCGAGAACTTGTTAATAAAACAGAAAGCATTTTTACAGTCCCTTTTTGTTATGCTTTGCGGTAAGAAAATGTGGTGGTTATTTTTTTATTATAAATTTATGAAATGTTTAAAAAGTATATTAAATAGTTTTTTATAATATAAAACTCTATATTCATTGTTTATAATATGATAAACAATATTTAATTGTTCAAATAGGAACTAAATTATTTATTTGCTTTAAGAGCCAATTGAAATGTATTAATTCAGGTCCAAAAATGAACCTTTTTCAAAATGTTGCAAAGAAAAGTAAGAGTTGCAAAACGAAAATAAATGTTTGCTGTGTTAAAAAATTTTTTGAACATTTCTGATTATCATGTTGTTCATGGGAATTATAGAATAAGTAGTTAAGTTTCAAACAAACTTTTAAGAATGTTTTAAGTCTACTGATGGGTTCATTAGCACCAACGAAATGTCGTCGGCATATAGGCAACTGAAAAAGGCAGAAAACATTTTGAAAAAGATTCAGTTTTGGACCTGAATTGATACAATATTTAATTTTGCTTTATTTTGTGGTTTTAAAGGCAGTCTTTTAATTGTACTTTGTAGCGGTGGTTTAGTCAGGAAAAAAACTACGTGCTCTTTGTAATCAATTTCCAAACACTCAAGTATTATCAAATTATCAAATCCTAAGTCAGAGAGGATTTTTAGTTGACCACTTTTTACCAATCCTTTACTTTTAATTTACTTTAAATTATTAAATTTGTGCTGTTTCGATGTTGTTTGTTCATAAAAAGGTGTTATTTGTTGTTGTTTTGTTTACATTGGATTTTCGAATAAAATGCATACTATAGCTATCTCTTTACACAAACTGTCTAGCAGTTGATTTGAGCCATTTTCAAATGTCACTTTTAACAGCTCTGTGTACTCTGTGCTTGTTATACCATCCATCTATTTATCAAGCGCAATCGTTATTTTGTTATCTTCTTCATTTTTCTCGTATTACAATTAATATTACTAATTTCCTAAAACGCAACTTGTTAAAATTTTAACTACAGGGCAGGTGTGTGTTCATACATCACATATAGTAATTGTGAATGTAAAAAGCATCCACGCAAACAATTTGAATCGAAGTTTAATATTTAACTTCTTGGAAATTTTTTTGTAGATAAGATTGTGTTGGAATGTTTTGATTCTGAAGTTGATTGCAGATTAACCATATCGTATGGTCAGAATAAAAATAGAATTTTACTTGTTTCGAATCAATTATCAATTTATCTACTTAAAGATATTTCCTTGGCAATTTGGAAATGGAAATATTACTTAAATTCGCTTACAGTCTTAGATATTTCTTCGATGGCTTCACTTTTGGGACTTCATGGCGCTGGGCTAATTTATTTGATAGACCCGGCTTAACTGAACAAACTTCAAGTGAGTAACGCTCTGAAGGAAGAAATTTTTTGCTGCGTTAATGAAATAAGCGAAGCAAACTGATCAAACTTTGGCTAGCGGGGGATGTTTACTTAACACCATAAGTGTCAATATTTCGAAATTTTTTTCTGATTTACTCTTGTATTGTATACTTCATTGCGCCCCTTTTCAAATTGCCATATTATCGGTCCCATTTATACAAAATATATTATGAGTATTAAGTTATAAATTTCTACACGATATTTGCCAAATAAATGCTTTATAAACATAAAATAGTTACTAACAAATGAATCAGTACAATTTTGAATAATAAAAGCTACGGCAGCTGCTGGTGCCTCGGCTCGAACGAATTGACTTTGACCCCCATTGGTATCCATTTCATGGGCTGCGAAATATTTACAAACATATAATCAAACTTTATACTAGCCCCTATAAACAGTAAAAATTTTTTCACCTCCGTCTAGTCAAATATTTACTTCGGGTAATACTTTTCTATCGATTGGCACAGGTTCCACGTTGCAACATATTGTTACAAATTTGGTCGTGAACGGACCGATTGTGATTGTTCTAGAACGTACTAAATCATCGTTATTTTATATGTGCGTATATTGTCTTGTTATTATTTGTAAATGAACACAGGAGGTATATACACACATGCATACATAGAAGCTTGTTGATAAACAAAACGGCAGCACAGCGAGTGTGCACATACTGACACACATGTGTGGATAAATAAGCACAACAGCGAAATAAAAGAAACCACCACCGCACGATACAATATTCGTGTGTGCATGTATGTGCGCGACTCAGATGCTTGAGTTTTGCTGCCGCGTGTAAGTATGTCGGTGTGTGTGTATATCTCTTGTTCATGATGAGTCATCGCACATCGCATGTATGTCGGTATGTGTGTATATCTTTTGTTCATGATGAGTCATCGCACATCGCACTATAGATGTGGCGTGATTAGCTTCTGTAAACGTCTAGAATGTTCTAGTAATGATCATTGGAGGTATAAAAGCAGCGAAGCTTAACGCTGAAGAGTCAGTCGATTTTTAGCTGCGCTAACGTGTAAAGTGTCTTAAGTAATAAAAGTGATTAAGTGAAAGTGTTGTTCCTTTAGTAAAGTGTTCTTAGTAAAGTGTTTACAAGTATAGTGTGTTAAAATAAATAAAGTGTTGAACTGTTGATTATTGTAAACTGAACACGTGAGTGTTGTAACTTCATTACAATTAAAGAATCTACGGAAAACGTTTTGAAAAGGTTAAAACGTAACAATTGGTGTCAGAAGTGAAATTGTAAAATGAAGTTCGACGAGCTTAAAGTGGAACAACTGAAAAAGGAGTTGTGCAAATTGGATCTGCCCACAACTGGTAACAAAGTGGAGCTGCAGAAGAGGCTAATGGAGGAGTTTCATCGGCTAGGCCTGGACATCAATACTCATGACTTCGAAGAAAAAGAAGAACTGGAGATGAGTACACGAGCAGGTACGAGTGCCATGGACTTAAACTCGATGTTTGCTGCCATGATGCAGTCTATCAAAGAGGCGTCCAAGGCAACAAATGCATTAATGATGCAGAAAATGGAGGAAAACTCCAAATATATCAAAGAGGCGTCCAGGTCAACAAATGAAACTATGATGCAGTCTATCAAAGAGGCGTCAAGTGCAACAAATCAAATGCTGAAAGCTAACAACGAGAAGTTAATGGAAATTTCGGAGGCCATGAATCTGAGAGTAAATTCTATTGAAGAAAAACTAACCGGCCTAGAGAGGGATGTCAGTGAAAAGTTTGTTGCCCTAGAAAATGATGTTGATCAAAAGCTTCATAGCCTGGAAGCTAGAATGAATGGCCTTCAACTGCAGGAAGTGCCAGTCCGAGCTATTCCTGAATCTGTGAGCAGAGTGAAAGTGCCCACCTTTGACGGCAGCACACCTTTTAACATTTTTAAGTTTCAGTGTGAAACTGTGGCCAATAAAAATGCATGGACGGAGGAAGAGAAGTGCATTGAGTTAATTTTGGCGTTGAAGGGTGTCGCTGCACATGTCCTGGAAACTGTGCCCGCTTCATCTAGAGACAATTATGAAGTCATCATGGCAGCTCTGCAACGCAAGTATGGTGGAGAGCACAAGAAGGAAATCCACAGAGTGGAGCTAAGAGGCAGAGTGCAGAGAGGCAATGAGACTCTTCAGGATTACGCAATGGAGATTGAGCGTCTGGTGCAGCTTAGCTATCCTGGAGAGAGCTACTCGTTTTTGGACCATTTTAAGACGGAGGCGTTTGTGAACGGAATTCGTGATCCCGACATTAAGTTTGCTGTGTGCGCAACACAAAAGCCGTCATTCGCCGAAACCGTATCATTTGCGTTGGCCCAGGAGACAGCCAGACTAATTTCAAGGCCACAGGTCCACAAAATACGGGAGCTAGAGGTAGTTCATGAGCCAGGAGATGGCTTGGCCGGTATGATTAAAGAGGCAGTGTTGCAAGCGTTGGCCGAAATCTCGAACAAAGGCCGAGCTAAGTGTTTTAACTGCGGAAAGAGAGGCCACTTTCAGCGCAACTGTAAAGCTCCCAGGAGGCGTACTAGATCCGTATCTCGACAGAGGCCGAGCAAAAGGGCAGGCCAACAACAGCTGACTAAGAAGTCACGATCATACCAATGGGGAAACAGGCAGAAAGAGTGCGTTATTGATGTTCGGCTAACGCAGATAGACTCTTACGAAGACTGGCCAACGGCGCAGAAAAATGATCCGGTGCTCAGCAAAATAATAGCTGCTAAACAGAGTGATCGCAGGCCTGCACGCAATGAAATTGCGGCTGAGAGCCCCCTCGCTAAAGCTTATTGGGCGCAATGGGGCAGCTTGCAGCTGGTAGACGGATGCTTATACCGTATATGGGAAAGTGCGGATGGCAAAACAACTTCTAACTTAATAGTTGTACCATCATCGAAGATACCGGAAGTTTTGCGAGAGTTCCACAATGGTCCCAGTGGTGGTCACCTTGGAGTTAATAAAACACTGGAAAAGGTAAAGCAGCGTTTTTACTGGGTTGGAGCGCAACAATCAGTAGCCGACTGGATAGCGAACTGCAAGGAATGTATAGCGGCGAAGGGTCCAGCACGGAGAACTCGAGCACACCTGCAGCAGTACAATTCAGGTGCGCCCTTTGAGCGAATAGCTATTGATGTAGCAGGTCCTTTTCCAGTCAGTACTGTCGGTAATCGTTATGTCCTTGTGGTAATGGACTATTTCAGCAAATGGCCAGAAGTATACCCCATACCAAACCAGGAGGCTCAAACTGTGGTAAATGTTTTTATCAATAACTGGGTGTGCAGATATGGTGTTCCGATGGAGTTGCATTCCGATCAAGGCAGAAACTTTGAGTCTGCAATTTTTAAGGAAATGTGCGAGCTCTATGGAATAAGAAAAACCAGGACAACACCGCTTCACCCGCAATCTGACGGTATGGTTGAAAGATTTAACCGCACACTGGAGGAATACCTGAGGAAAGTAGTGAGCGACCATCAGAGAGACTGGGATGAGCACATTCAAAAATTTTTGTTGGCATACAGGTCCGCTGTGCATGACTCAACGTCTAGAACACCAGCAAAAATTGTTTTTGGAACAGAACTCAGATTGCCTGGCGATTTGGAATTTGGCACAAAACCTGTACCGAAGAATGAGGATACGGAGAATTCTTCGCAGGAGAAAAGTGACTTGCACGAGCTGCACGAATTTGTACGCAACAGAATTCGAGTAGTCAGCGATAAAATGAAAGCCAGATACGATCGAGCTGCAAATTCCGACGGATTCCACGAGGGACAACTGGTTCTACTATATAACCCACAAAGGACGAAAGGACTGTCTCCCAAATTACAAACGCATTGGGATGGACCGTATAAGGTGATTAAGAGGTTGAACGATGTTGTATACAGGATACAGAAGCATAACAGCCATCGATCCAAAATGAAGGTTGTACACTTAGAACGACTCGCAAGGTACGGAAGTAGTGGTTCTGGGCCTGTTCGGGACGAACAGGCTTGAGCGGGCGGCAGTGTTACAAATTTGGTCGTGAACGGACCGATTGTGATTGTTCTAGAACGTACTAAATCATCGTTATTTTATATGTGCGTATATTGTCTTGTTATTATTTGTAAATGAACACAGGAGGTATATACACACATGCATACATAGAAGCTTGTTGATAAACAAAACGGCAGCACAGCGAGTGTGCACATACTGACACACATGTGTGGATAAATAAGCACAACAGCGAAATAAAAGAAACCACCACCGCACGATACAATATTCGTGTGTGCATGTATGTGCGCGACTCAGATGCTTGAGTTTTGCTGCCGCGTGTAAGTATGTCGGTGTGTGTGTATATCTCTTGTTCATGATGAGTCATCGCACATCGCACTATAGATGTGGCGTGATTAGCTTCTGTAAACGTCTAGAATGTTCTAGTAATGATCATTGGAGGTATAAAAGCAGCGAAGCTTAACGCTGAAGAGTCAGTCGATTTTTAGCTGCGCTAACGTGTAAAGTGTCTTAAGTAATAAAAGTGATTAAGTGAAAGTGTTGTTCCTTTAGTAAAGTGTTTACAAGTATAGTGTGTTAAAATAAATAAAGTGTTGAACTGTTGATTATTGTAAACTGAACACGTGAGTGTTGTAACTTCATTACAATTAAAGAATCTACGGAAAACGTTTTGAAAAGGTTAAAACGTAACAATATAAAAACCGGTGGTGTTGGATTTTAAAAGTCACAGACTTAATGGCTTGCCTTTGTATCTGATCGAAAAGTATTTTTTTCATTTGCCTTTCATCGTTAAATGTATATACAAATGTATTGTATTCACTCTCCTGCAGTGCCGAATTCTGCCGACCAATATTTCTAGATTAGCACCCAGTGGACGGCCAGAAGAAACTGCTTTTCTTGATGTTATTTCAAATATTTGTTGGGTACCTTTTAGTTTACATATATGTATATGTATGTGTGTGTATTATAAAAATAATACAAATATTTTGACAAGGGTTTACAAATCAAACCAAATGATTTTATCTGCAGACCAAAAACACACGCCCTTTTTCCTAAATTTTAGTCATTTTCGTGAAATTGTATGTGGGGATTTAAATTTGACCTTTTTATACGCAAATTCATGTATGTGGTTGATTGTGTGTGAATTTTTCAATGAAATTCCTTTTAAAAATAATAAATTTTCAGCACAGCTTTGTTTATCTACACAGAAATCTGTGAAAAAAATATTTTTCTTATTTTTAACCCCTTTTTAGGTAATAATTTTTTTTTTTTTTTTTAAACACAAATTTCAATTTGCATTTGTGTTTGTATTATAAGCGGTTTTCAGTTCACATGAATTTTTTTTTTTCAAATTAATTTAATTGTTCATAAGCAAACATTAGGTTTTTTTTTTTTTGTTTTGTTATAAAATACAATTTGTTGAACAATTCAAAAAGCCATTTAAAATGTGCTCCTTTTCACCTGACATTTACATATTTTATTAAAAAAAATATATATGTATGTTCATATGTATGTACGAATTGACTTGTTGTGCTTTTAAGTATTTAAAATTCAAAAGCTCTTAACAAATCTACAACAACAATAAAAAATATTTCTTTTTATGATTAAAAGGTTTTATGCAAATTATTCAAAAACTTTGTCTTCTATACACATTTATTTGTTTTATTTATTTCATTTGTTTGCTTGTCACTCATTGTAAAAGCAGAAATATTTTGCATTTTACAAAATAGCTTTTTTATTTAACTTTGAAAGCGAAAAAATATTCAAAAATGAAAATTGTATTCGCTATAAGAACCCATTGAAATGTATTATTTTTGGTTTAAAAAAATATACCCTAATTTTTTCTGTCCTTTTCAGCCGTCTATATGCCACCGACATTTCGGTGATGCCAATCAACTCATCAGTATCCTCAAAAAATCTTAAAAGAATGAAGCTTTACTATTTGGTTTTTTTTCCGACTCCCTTTTTTATTTTATGTATTTATTTCCTTGAGCTAAAGGTTTTTTATTAAAATTATTTAATTATTTTTTTTAATATTTCGCTCTCCTTCGAACAGCTTCTTCAGAACAATAATAATGAAAAAAAAATTTGATTAGTTTAAAAAAAAAAAAAAAAAAAACTTATATGAACTAAATTGTTTATTTGCTTTAAGAGCCAATTGAAATGTATTAATTCAGGTCCAAAAATGAACCTTTTTAAAAAATATTTGTTGTATTTTTCAGCTGTCTAGATGCCGACATTTCGTTGGTGCTAATCAACTCATCAGTAGACTTGAAAAATTCTTAAAAGTTTGTTTGAAACTTTACTACTTATTCCACAATTCTCATGAACAAAATGAGAATCAGAAATGTTCAAACAAACCTTTAATACAACAAACATTTCTATTTTCGTCTTGCAACTCTTTTACTTTTCTTTGCAACCTTCTATACAACGAGTCACCATCGGTTACTACGATTTATATTTTTTAAAAAGGTTCATTTTTGGACCTGAATTAATACATTTCAATTGGCTCTTAAAGCAAATAAACAATTTAGTTCATATTTGAATATTCAAAAATGTTTACTTTTTGATACTTTCAAAAATACAAATCGTAGTAACCGATGGTGACTCGTTGTATAGAAGGTTGCAAAGAAGAGTAAAAGAGTTGCAAGACGAAAATAGAAATGTTTGTTGTATTAAAGGTTTGTTTGAACATTTCTGATTCTCATTTTGTTCATGAGAATGGTGGAATAAGTAGTAAAGTTTCAAACAAACTTTTAAGAATTTTTCAAGTCTACTGATGAGTTGATTAGCACCAACGAAATGTCGGCATCTAGACAGCTGAAAAATACAACAAATATTTTTAAAAAGGTTCATTTTTGGACCTGAATTAAAAAAAAACTAATCAAAACTTTTTTCATTATCATTGTTCTGAAGAAGTTATTCAAAGGAGAGCGAAATATCGACAAAAATAATTGAAGAATTTTAATAAAATATCTTTAGCTCAAGAAAATAAATATATTTATAAGCTTTAGTTCAATTTTACTTCCTCAGAATCAGAGAAAATTTTATTTGAAAAATTTTGCCAAAATTGTCTTGATAAATTCTAGCCTCGAACTCGAAGGTAAGCTTGATTACTAGTTTTAAGTAGCAGCGCTTAGTAGCCTTACTACCTGCAATATTATTCATCGATCCAATCGAAATTCGTATAAGACATGAAGCGGCTCTCACTGCGAAACGATTGAAGATGATGGGTGAGTGCATCGATCAGGGACACGAATCGCATTATGCTTTTATATCTGTATGTCTTTATGCATGTATGTCTAATTTGAATTGTTTAAATGAATGTACTCATTCAAAATTAAAGCCAACAAGAAAATTGTGGCACACCTTTTCCGGCAAATATTTGTTTAATGTGAATGTACCACATTGATAATTTGAGCTTCAAGAGCAAGCATTGGAATGGTGGGAGAGAGTGGAATGTAGAGCAAGTGGGGAGGATAGTGAGACATCGGATGCCCGACTTCACATAAATACGGTCCCACCACCTTAAGAGCGACATCTTCCATCATCGACCCATCTATGAAAGAAATTATATAACCTTGTGAATAACACCGAATTGCTGTAGACCTATCAGTCATAATTACTACGGCCAAGTCCATGAAGCGCCGAACAAGCTCATACTGGCTTAAATGTGCTTCCGAACACAAGATCTATCATATCCCTGCTATCAACCTAACTTAACCTAACTACGTAAGTCACTCCAATCGACTAAGATGTAACTGTTCACTCCAATTGTTTATGGACATATTCATAAGATTTCAAATTAATTCCGCATAAAATTTTTCTGCAACTCATTTCATGTACATTTTATATGTTTATGAAGATGCCATTAATTTTTTTGAAAACAAAATCCTTTAAGAACATATTTCATAATTAAAGAATTTACAACATTTATGTATAATTTTTCTTGCTGGTTTTTAATTAAAAATCTGCCAGGACATTAAATTACCAGCAATAAAATGATATAAAAGACTATAAAATAAAACATTCATTATCTCTTCCACTTTTTTTTTTTTTTTTGCTTTATTATTTAAAGTATTATATCGCTGCTGCAGTCTGTCTTTGGACAGACTTTTAGAGCAGCACAAAGAAAACTTGAGTCAAGTCGTGCAGCGTTTGGCCTGTTTAACAAATGACCTTAAATTGCATTAAATCTTGATTATTGTAAGATGACACTTGAGGTTAAATGCTCTTGTCAAGACAATGGCAAATAATCCTTTATATTAAGCTCCTTGTGCTTTTATGTTTTCCAGTCAGGTCCTTTATTTTTCCTGCTGCAGATTAAATACGATAAGGATGGAATATTTTTGTGAATGTTTAATTAACAAGTGGCTGCAACGATGGTTAATTAAATTTTTAAGAAGTTTGATGCTCAACGAAAGCAGTTGAAGAGTTTCACACTGGAAAGGAGCCTATTAAATATTAAATATCAATTATCTTTTCACGGATGTGTGTGTGTTCTATTGTCTTCTTATGAAATTCTAGCATGGAGAGCTAAGAACTATAAAGCTTTTTTCCTCTGCAGAAGATGTTAACAGGGCCAGATTTTTTCTTCTTATTTTAGGCATCATGAAAATGAAAACTTATCAATGGGAAATGAAAGCTACTTGATGTTTGATGTTTTTGCATGAGAATTGTGGCAAATAACCTCCCGGAACAAAGTTACCATCACATGCATGCTCAGCTTAATAGAAATGCTGGTACTGGCAATTGTTAGCAAATGGCCAGTGATGTTCTCAAAAAAAAACTTAACTGGTGATGCTGCACAGTGGAGAGTTTTAGAAAAATTAAAATATATTTGTAGTTCTTATGTGGGTCGCCCGCGTGTAACAAGATTCCGTACACACTATATGGGAAGCTTTAGCTCAGTTTAATGCTGGGAATACAACTGGGAGGAACGACGAATACGCCGGTTAAAATTCGCCGGGTAAATTCTTCGTATGAAGCACAATAACGACGAAAAACAAACACATCTGTTAGAATTGATAAAGTTGTTTATTGTTTGTTCAAAGATAAAAACAAATTAAATAAATCAAAGAATTTTAAATTTTGTAAAAATAATGAAAATAATGAACATGATGCCAGATTATATAAACATTCATGAAGTTTAACATTTTCAATTATAATTTCACTTACCCGGCATTTAGACGGGAAAGTGCTTTCATTAAATTTTTGTACACGTATTATGAATAAAAATTTCAATGAAATCTGTGACTTTCATGAAAATTTCTTGCTCACTTTCAAAGGAAAGTTCATTTTAAAAATGTCGTCAAAGCGAAGAGTTGCAAGTATTATAGTTTTGTTTACTACTGAAATTGAATTGCCAAGACTACTACGAACATAAATTTATAGGGCAACCTTCGAAAATAATTTTTATTGCTAAATTTGTATTAATTTATTTAATAATTATCACAATAAATATACTTCATTTGTGTTCTTCATTCATATTTGCTGTAAAAATGTTTTAAATATTTTCTAATGTACAAAATAATTTAAAATTCACAATTAATATTCTACTGCAATCATGAAAATTTGTATGTGCCGTGGAGTAGGCAACCGTGTTTACTACCTTGTCACTTTACTTTCAGTAAATGTCAAAAAATTACTTTCAGGAAAATTTTGCTGAAAGCAGAGTTGAAAGTTAAAATACTGTGGGTGTGTTAGTAAAAAAGTGTGAGTGTATTGCAACTTTCAGGCATTTACTTTCCCGTCTAAATGACGGGTTATATCCATTCTCACTTTTTTTAATTTTATCTTATTATAGTTGAACAGCTGATGGGGTGACCATATTAAAAAAATTGCTTGCTAAAAAATTTTTTTTTTGGTAATGCAAAAAAACACTGCAAACATGTTTTATAATCTAATATGTTGGCTTTTTATTTTAAATGCAAAAAGTCAAAGCTTAGCACTTAAATAAAAGCTATTAAAGTAAAAATTAACTATTTTCACTAAAACACTTGAAAACTAAAACCAAAATGGCCGCATGGTACTGATTTGTTTGTCTATTTTCATCTATTTCAAGTTCGCCGCGTACAACGAATCTCGACCGATGCTGTAACTGTGTGCATTTTCATATCCATCAATGTGTTTTATTTTTGACGGCGAATATTCGCGGCGAAAAATTCGTCGTTCGTCCCAGCTGTGTTCCTAGCATAACTAGAGTTTTCTTTGTATTTAATTTTTGAAAATATATTTCGAATAAATGACAGCCAACTTTGCAGGTGTAATTTTATTAGTAGATATTGAAATATTCTCGCGGTACAAGTAGAAAAAATAATTTATTTTAACGTTTTGACCCTTACGGCACTTTGTTTTTTTTATTTGCTGATATCTTGAAGGGACCTTCAGCATACACTTGCTGAACTAAAAATATACTTTGGCACAAAAACCTGCTAAAAATCAGTTTAGCCCAGTGGCGTTTTTGAGCGCTGGTACAATTTGTAGGCAGGGCATAAAAAAATAGGGTCAAAGAACATTAAAACAGCACAGCCCTAAGAATGTTGAAATAGATAGAAATATGATAGAATTCTTTGGCTACAAGCTATATTGATCACTCACACGCGCATCTGAATACATCTCCTCTTTGTGTGTTGTTTCACTCGACAGAAGAACGCCAAAAATTGCATTACAAAGAGAAATAATTCATTATTAAAGAACTCGCTTAATGAATAATAAATCTTTGTTTCAATCTTTTATTTATTTTACCAAAATGCTCTTTTTTGTTTATTTTAAGTGCGAGCAATTTGCATACCTTTAATCAGAAACAGCAAAACCTTCGTCTGTTTGCAACCGAAAGGTAAGTGAAATTTGTTTAGCAGTAAAATACTCCATCATTCAACTTTTGGGAAAATTGTTTTGTGCGCTTCGTGTATTCACCCCTGTAGTTGTTAATGTAAGAAAAACTTTTGTGCGTTTTTTACATATTTTGTTTTTTCTAACTCAATTACAGAAAAAGACTACGACTGCCACTGCCTTTGGTTATTTGTGCCAAGTTTAATGGAATTTTCAGCAGTTGAATTGTAGAAAAATGAGAATGTGAATAAATGAGAAAGTAAAGAAAAAATCCTTAATAACAATTTCAATCTTGTTTTGTTTCAATCTTTGTACACTGTGTATGTTTATTCAATTTTAAGAAAACTTGCAGCATATTTCTTCAATTCTTCTTAAGAAAGAGGAAAACAGTTTTTGCAAAGGGTGATGTATTTCGATGACTTGCTTCATTTATATTCCTTTCAAAACTTCCCTAGGAATGGGAATGTCTAGGAAACTGTACTGGTATTTCTCTCAGCGAGAAATTAATGTCGTCAATAAATGATCACTTGCCGTACTTGTTCCCAGTACCATAGGGGTCATAATGGAGTGACATCTTTTAGTTACAGCTACAGCCAGGGTACCTCGATACCAGGGGTTACCTTGCCAGCCCCGCTGACTACTGCTTTTAGCCTGAAGAACTGTCAAAATACACAACACAAAAGCGAATTTAAAGTATTTCTACTAAGGCCGTGCAACTCTACAACAACAAAAATCCTGCTTGTATTTTGTTTGGTTAATAATAGTGCTGAGACTGTCAAACCTGCAACAAACACATAAAAAACGCACAAAATCATATGAAGAGATGCATTGAACGGACCATAATTTCTAAAAACCAAATACATGAAATGTTAGTTGATGTTGTATTTGTGGTGGTTATGCGGCTACCTGGCATCAAGGTAGCCTTGCCCGCAGCAAGAAGCCCTCTGTCCAATAGCAATGAAATAAAAACAACGATGTTGGCGTCATCATTTGAATGAAATTATAATAAAAACTAATTTTAAAAATTGCTATTTCGATACTAAGAAAGGCTCTAGTACATTATTTTACACTGCAAGTAATTTAATTAATAAAAAATTAAGATCGAAATCGAGCACCTGTTAGGAGTAAATTATTGATTTTTTCTTCCTTTCTTTTGTTTTCTCACAACTACATCAACAGCTGTTTTCTTTGGTAACACGCTCAATGCAATCGAACTACGCAGCTTCACTACTAGATTTTATGATTTACGGGACCGGCCATTAACCACCGAAGTGTACAAAAACCGCAACTCTGTAGCCAGTGGTAAAGGGAACAGGGTGACTGCTGCAATCGAATTCCTAGAGATTTGCTCAGCCAACATCACCGAGGTTCTCCGACACATCTCTGCACTGCACTTTAGCACCTGATAAAAATTCAGAAAATTATTACATCGAAAGATTTATAAAAGAATATCTTGATAAATAAATTGGTAGATTGTCCTACGAACAGTCGTGGCGATGCAGGTACCATTTCCAACGAAGATGACCTGCATGATGATTCTTATTAAAAAATCATTATTTTTCAATCATTGTTCACTCAGCCCTTACTGAAGAATAATACGTTTCAGTTTTAAAATGAAAAGAATTTTCGTTCAGCCAAAATTGCACAACATTCAACAACTTAACATTTTCCAGCAGTCATGTACATGACGCATGACGTTTGTGTTTTCTTTTACCTGAAAAAAAAAAAAAATTCAAAAAAAAAAACATCTTATTCTTCTTTCTTATTAAACTGAAACACGAAGCAAATGTTTTAGTTTATAAAACCATAAAGTTTGTGTATACAGTCAAAGTCAAAAGTTGATATATGATGAGATGCATAACTGTAAAATAATTTTATTATAGAATGTCTTTAAATTGTTCTGAATAATGGTGATGCTGGCTTTAAATTGTTCTGATGTAATTTTTTATTGCAAATATTACGACGGACGTTACTAAGAGACAAGTCATAAATAAAGGTTTGTTCTTAGAAAAATTTCAGCTTGTTCATTTCTAAAAATTTACAAATATGTATTAGAAAAGCCCACAAGCTTTACAGTTTTACTACAGGGTGGCGCAAAAATAACCCTCCGATGTTTTTTTGGCTGTAATTAAAAAAAAAATGAAAAACTTTGATTCTTCTTGTGGATTATTTTTTTTATTTGGTCTTTTAATTTTTTTACATCAAGTCGAGAATATGATGTCACATAAATGGCCGCCGCCACAGTTGATTGTTATTTGAGCCCTTTTTACAGCATTTTCCATCACATTGGCGAAAACTTCCGGCGATAGGTGCTCACATTCTTGACGGATAATGTCTTTAAGAGCTCATCTTCCGCTTGGTGGTGATCAAGGATGTTTGACGCGATTGCCGCTCAGCAGCTAACAGCTGATGCGCCGTCTGGACTTTGTACGGAAACATCTTCAAATCTTGTACCAAAATTCGCTGTAAAGACCGTCGACTGATACCCATTTGCGTGGCACGTCGTCTGGTCGATGTTGACGGCGCTTCCATGACATCCTTGGCTACAGCAGCAATATTCTCTGCAGAACGACTACTCCGGGGTCTGCCACGCCTGGCAGCATTTTGCGTTGTGCTAGTCTCTTCGAGGCGAGCGGCTAAACGTCGCAGTGTTTCACCAGTAGGCGTTGGTCGGCCAGGAAATCTGCGACGAAATTCACGTTGTGCCAAAGTCACCGACCGATTATTGGTCAAATAAATAGTCACCAATATTCCGCGTTCTGGAGCAGTGTAGGGTAATATTGTTTATTAACGTGTATTTCGCATGTGTTTACTACACAAATGTCGAAACAGAACTGATTTTAGGGGCCAATCGCAAAATTTATAGCATTTTCTGATAGGAGGATTACTTTTGCGCCACCTTGTATTTAGCGATAAAGCTTTATGTAATGGAAATAAAATGAGCTCCAGTTAGCTACAAAATCTTACAGGAGATATTACTGAGCCAAAAGAAACCATCCTATTGGAAATTACTCTTATACAGTCGAACTTCCCTATAGTGAATCTCCACGGGGACAGAAAATTGTTTCGCTATATAGAAACTTCATTATACAGAAATATTTATTTTTTATTTTTTATTTATTTAAAATAATCAGTTATTTTTGCTGGAACTACATTTTTCTTTATCAATTAAATAGATAGGATTTTATTCAAGCTCTATCAATAATACTCCAGATACGGGAAGATTCTTAGAACGAGCGGCCGTAACCCAGTTGAGCATTGCTTCGTCGATGTCTTCGAAAAAACAAGTAATAAGTCTCTTACGCTAACTAACTGAATAACTGATTTGTTTTTTAAAATCTTTGATAAAGTACTGGGAAGAATTCCAAACTCTTTAGCTATGTATAACTTTTTTCTTTGATGTCCCTTCTTCAACTCTGTTAATAACTTTTTTTCATGAGAAATACTACTCCGGTGCATGATTTTCGTTCACTGCGAACTCGATCAATGTTAGAAGTGATGTTAAAAGTTAAATCATAAACTTTTGTTTTTTCACTTTCATTACTTTGGGAAACCCAAAAATATAACTTATTTTCTTTATAAATAGTGTAAGATAAAGCTGCTAAAAATAGTTGCTATATGGAGACAAAAACACAAATGTGTTTTTGTTTCCAAAATTTTCTTCATTGTACAGAAAAATTCACTGTATGGAAATTCATTATACGGAAATCAAAATACATTGAAAGTGGAATGAAAAAGCTGCGTACTTGATTTTAGTTCATAATACGGAGAACTTAATTGTATAGAAGTTCACTGTAAGGAAGTCCGACTGTATTTGCAAATGGTGGCCAATGTCAAATCTGTTTGTACATTTGTGAACTAGACAGCTGTAGAATACAAGCGAACAAACCATATAGCGATACGCTCCTCAAGAACGCAGAATAACAGTGTCACACACACACACCTACAATAACTTAATTTTATGCTTGCAACCTGTTGCGAAGATTGTATGAAGGACAGCCATCGATAGAGCGCTGAACCAAACGGTTGTGAATTGTCTGCATAACCAAATTTTATAAAAACATTTTGAATATAGTATGAATAAATCTTGAATTGATTTACTTTATTAAAATATCATTGACAATAGTGTCCATGACGAAGTGGATGATTTTTCTCCCCCAATAGTAATAAGCGATGATTTTTATATCCACTTCAGCGGGTAAGTGAACATGCATAGCTATTGCTTCTGAGGCACCGAAAATCCACGACTGATGCTCGAAAAGCCATTGCGTTATTGTATGGTGCGCTGTTCGCGCTGGAGAAGTCATCGGGACATTTTTTGCGAGGACGCCGCTGGTCAAACGATAACGCGCTACAGGGTCCTGATAATTGAGGTTTTTCTGCAGCAATTGAACGAATTAAGTTTGGAGGACATGTGCTTGTAATAGGATGGAGCAACGGCAGACACACGGCGCGAGCCACAACTGATATGCTGAAAGCCAAACAACATCGGATGACTTCTTTTGACCCACCTGTTATTTCACTCTTTTCAAGGCATTTTGCTCTCAGCGAATAAAGTTTCTCATTCGCATGCCTCTTCAAAGTTTTTTATTATAAATCAAATTAAATGTCATTTAAGAAAAACGTCAATGATCCTTCGCGTTTTCTGAGCGAATGTTCATGCAATGCTGTACTTTTCTATCCACCACTGTATACATATGTACGTTCTTGAATGCCAGCGAAACATTACATCCTAATTTTAAACCAATTACGCATGAATGTATGTAAACTTTGTGAAGAAAAAGTTGTTCCTGCTGTTGGTTTTTTTTTTCTTCTTTTGTTTTTAATCTGCCAAAAAGTAAGTAAATTTTTAATGAAAATGAATTGCCTTTTCTTGGTGCAACACAGAAAGGAAAGTCAAACAAATTATTGTTAATGTAATTTCTTTTTTAATAAAATATCCTGACAAAGAGACCTCAAGGCCGAAGGGCATAACAGAGAAATTATTTAATACTGACTGCAACAATTGCCAGCGTACATTTATGTATGTATATAGACAGACACACATACACCATACATCAAAACGGTCAAGTCTCTCTTTATCATTAGTGATACTAAAAGTTGTGAATTAATTTTGAAATATTCATTAAAAATTTATTATTTAATTTTATTACAACTAAAAGCAAATCATATGAACTCAATAAGTAGCCAAATATGATGAGATATTGAAGCAGCACAATAGCGTGGTGCGCGTGATAAGTTAAAAGAAAATCGTTGTTCTGTATTACATAAAAAATTAAATTTTTAAAAGAGTGCTTGGAATTTTTATTTAAAACTCAAAATTTTTATCAGCTTAAAAGGTTCAAAGATATTGGCGCTCTAAAAACACCTTCCATTCCATTCAACTTTGGCGAAACTTTCAAAGCACCCCCTTTTTTCTACAACAACAAAGTTGTTTTATGGAAAAAAAATATTCAGTTACCATAATACCCAGTTACAAGGCATATTATTAATACGCAACATTCTTAAATCATAATGATGATGATTTTGTGGCTGCCATCAAACCAAATTGCATTTTGAATCTATTATTGAATCGATGTTAATAAATATGAATATTTTAAGGTACTCTAATACACTCACAATACAAACAGTTGAATACAGATATTTCTTCAAGTGAAGATGAGGCGCAAATTGCATCTAAACATTTAGAACAAAGTTTAATGCAACTACAAACGTACACGAAGACGTAAATATTATGCAGGGAACGAAAATAACGAAAGAAAGAGAAGAACTATTAATATTTCTGCCTTCATTTTAACTTTATAATCCAACTTTATGATTTGTAATTGTTAATAATTTTATCGGGCTTGAGTTCGATGTTTTAGTTCCTCAAAATTGAAAATGATTTTTTGAAGGCAGACAAGAAAAGTAAAGTTAAAGACTTAAGGCCGTGTCAGATAAAACTTTTGCTTCGCGTTACGTTACATGCACTACGTTTATACGTAGCCTATTCACAAATAAAAACTATTCGCAAATAAATAACTCACTGCTTATGCGTCAATGCGAATGCAGAAAATTTGTGTTTTTTAGTGAAGCCAGATGGTAAAAATGTAACTAATTGGTAACACTGTTAAGCACAACATGTGTTCAGAAAAAGACGTGATTACTAAAATAATAATGGAGAAACAAAGAATTATGATGTATATATATATATATATATATATATATATATACATATACATATACATATACATATACATATACATATACATATACATATACATATACATATACATATACATATACATATACATAAAATATTGATAGTATAGTTTTTGTAGTCTGAAACAAGAAAAACTGGAGGAGAATCTAATCGAAGCGGTCAAGATGCACCCATGTCTGTTCGACAAGAGCTGCTCACTATTTAGAAATAAATACTTAAAAGAACTGCTCTGAATCTCTTTGATGCATTTCTTCAAAACTGGAAGCGAATAGGCCTGTGTAGTCGCGGTCTTGGTAAAGTCTTCTTACCCAGAACCTACGCAATGAAATTTGTCCTAACAGCCCCAATGCGTCATGCATTAAAAGCAAAATTAAAACCAATTCCAATAAATCGTCTAATAACATTTTAGACTTTTATTTTTAAACCAAATAATTTAGTAAAAAAAAAACAACGTCAATATTTTATTGATAAACAAACAATGCGCGGGTCTTGTCAAAGTTTTTATTGTGACATACACTTTTTGCGTTACGCTTTTCTTTCAAATTTATAAACGTCACGCAAAGCAACAAAGTTTTATCTGACACGGCCTTTACTCGCTGGAGTACATGCCATGGTATAAATTTTACACTTAAATAACATTTACGAACCCTGATGTTACTTAATTGTAAAATGCATTGATTTCAAGAAAATACCCTGTACATTATGAGTAGCAAAAGGGCAAGTGGCAACTTGTTTTGCTGTGGCCATGAGCGTAGCTGGATAGTTTTTCGAGCAGGGTTTTATGTGGCAAACACAACACTGAGATTAAACTTTATTATAGGTAAACAGTCTTTAAAAAATAAATTTTATGTATGTAAGGCAATTCACAACACTAACACCAAAGTCTAGTAAAGGCTTATAGTTCATTAATAATCCAATTATAATCAAAATGTTAAAAATAACCAAATGAAAGTACATCGTTTAACTATACAATATAATGGCTCTTTGCAAAAGTATGTAATTGTTTTTCTATTTCTGTAGCATTGTGTTATCAATCATGGCTATCAATTGTAGGATTGTCAGTGCGTTCACGGATAGTACGATCCCATAGCAGTATAAATACTGAAAACACTGAGAGAAGCAGCAACGTCACAGGTATTCTTAGGCCTTTGCAGACTCAGCTAAAAAAATAATTTTGCTAAATTATTCGTTTCGAATGATTTTCATGGTTGATTTTCTGGTTTTTAGGGTTCCGTACTCATCAGAGTGAAACGGAACCCTATTACCGAGACAACTACGTCCGTCCGTCCGTCACAGCGTCCATTCTCCGAAAAGGTGAGAGCTAACGAGCTGAAATGTTCACAGGATGTTGTTGTACCTTACCGCTACAACAACAAATACTAAAAACAACAACAAAGCGAAAACTACCAGGTGTCCCCATACAACGAAAAGTTACAATTAGCTATAACTTTCGAACCGTAAAAGAGAGTAAGCTGAAATTCGCACAGTGTATGTATTTATAGATGCTCTACAACAATAAATGCTAAAAACAACAACAAGTCGAAAACCACCAGGTGTCCTTATGCAACGTAAAGTAACAATTAGCCGTTACTCTCGAACCGTGAGAGACAGAGGGATGAAATTTGCATAATATATGTGTTCACATATGCTCCACAACAACAACTGTAAAACTACCAGGTGTCCCTTTACAACGTAGAGTAATATCCTTTTTACACTGACGCACATCTTACATCTTTCATCAATTTGCAAAGATGTTACATCTTCCCCATAAGAATTATACAGGGCGAATATTCTACATCTTTCTACATCAATAGAAGATGATCCTTTCTCATGTTGTTCCATCTTACATCTTTCGATTTTTTTAATGCCATCACTAAAATAATTGCAGAAAATCGATTGCTTTTGTACCATCACTAGCAAAATGACATTTCAGAAAACAAATTTAACATAAAAAAATGAGCGGAACATATATTTTCTTATAATTTTTAATTAATTACATACATATAAATAAATTCATTTTAATTGCAGTGCAAAAGAAAGCCCATCGTATGGTCAATCAATATGGAGAACATGTTGCTTGACCTATGGAAATAAAATGTCCAAAATGGTCCATTTTAAATGGACTTGGACATTTAAAATTTTTTTTTTTATTTTTCACAAAAATTTTGCGTCTTCTTTTTTTGACAAATAAATGAAAGATGAAAGATGTTGTCAATGTAAATGACTGTTTTACATTTTCAACATCTTCCATGCGTTTCACGTGGATGTCAGTCGGTGTAAAAAGGCTATAACAGCTATAATTCTCGAACCGTAAGAGATAGAGAGCTGATATGCGCACAGTGTATGTATTCTCAGATGCCTTACAAATGACAACATCAATAACAAGTTGAAAACTACTAGGTATTCCCATACAACATAAAGTAGCAATTAACCAAAACTCACAAGCTGTAAGAGACAGAGAAATGAAATGTATACAATATATGTATTCACATATGCCATTCTATACGTACATTACACATACATACGTACGGAACCCTAAGGGTGCGACCCAGCCTCGTACTTGACTGAATTTATTAAGATATCTTTTAGATTAGCAAAAAAAAATTGTGAACAATTCTGTTGGACAGTAAAACGTTTGTCGACAAAAGCCAAATCTATTTTTGGACCATGTCATCCTAATAACGTCTGTATTAATATAAATTTGTTTTAATTATTAGTCGACTACGGTCAATATTGACTACGGCAATGCTTTGACTTTAGAGTGAACGTAACATTTTTCGTTATTGAGATTTACATTGAGGGCGAATATTACTACTATATTTGTTGAGCTGTTGACACTTTTTAGTATATATTTGATTTTTAACATTAACAACTCCTTCAGAGCATAATATTATTTATTAGAGAAAAAAAGGGCGCAATTGAAATAAATAAACAATATTTTTTTATAATATTAAGCCTCCTCTTGTTTTCTGTCACCGCTGCTGAAGGTTCAAGCTTAAACTTTTTTATTTTCTGTTATTACAAATTACTTTGGACATCATCACATCATCATTGTTATTAGTAATCGCTACTTATTATATACATAATTCAAGGAGTTGCAAAATAGGATAATGACTGTATGAATAGAAACTAAGCACAAACCAACAACTACAATAAACAACAAACAACAATCACATTATTCTGCACAATGCAATATTCGTACGTACTTATATAAAGAGCTCTTTATGACCTTTTGTTTGTATGAGTGAGTATTAGAGCATGATTAACACAAACACCCACATTCTTACATTAAGAAATTTATGAGCATTTTAACACAGCCAAAGACACGCACGCACACACCTGCACACCGGCAAAGTCTTACATACAACAACAAGTCGAGAAATTGATTTCTAGTCCTACTTGTTTATTGCCAGCACAAATCTCTTGCATTTAATGCAAACAAATGTTTTCAAAATTAAATATCATTTTAACAATAAATAAACATATTAATATCTCTTGGTGTAGAGCAGCAAAAAATAATCACAACCATCGACAAATATGACAAAATTGGACAGCTAATTTCAATGAAACTCTGTTAAGTACTTGTCTAATTAAGGAAACATTTCCAGATACTTTGACATACTTTGAGGTTTTAAATAAAACCTTTTCAAAAGACTACAAGAGAAAATGGCAGGCGCGGATAATGTACTACAATAAAGATAATGAAAAGATGGCATTAACGACTGAAGTGGCTAATACATATGGTTGAGTTGTGCTTGAGAGTGTTATAGAATTAAGAAGAAAATATACAAATGCGTTTGAGAAGATGAAAATTGGCAAAGCAATTTAAGAAAGAAACAGAAGAACTACGAATCACAGTGGTTTCATAAAACAAATTGTGATTGTGAAAGGAAGGTGCATGTAATGTAATGCATGATTTTAACTAACAGCCACACCTTAACTTTACGTTTTCCCCCACTTTATTAAACTTTTCTCTGTTTTGGTACTTAAGAAATTCAATCATGGACAGGTTGTAAAGAGTCCTTGGTTTCCCCAAGTTTTCCAGCCAGAATATGCTCAGAGTATGTCCGGGTTCTTCCAATTAAATAGCCACGACTTTCGGGTTATTTTCTCTTTATTACATTTTCTTTACAAAAATTCTTATTAGATACTTTTACTTATGGCGTTTTGCTATGTTACGAGACTGCCTACGCTCTAACTCCTGTCGGGATTTGGATGCGATCCAAATGATTCCGGTCCTTATGTTTCGGGGTGTAACCTCAGCGAAACCCTATGCTGTTGGAATTTGGATGTAATCCAAGTATTTCTAGTCCCTATTTTTCGGGGTGTAACCCTATGCCTCTCCTACTTCCCGTATCTAATCGCGGGTCCCTAGTGAATGTAATTCACTGACTTCCTTGGTTGTAAACCAAGAAGTAATTCTCTCTACCCTGGGTGATGTTATATCACTTGCAGTCTCTTAACCGTCAACACGTCTTACACTTTCCTGATTATTATGCCAAAAGCCCCCTATCGTCCATATTCAACGGCCTTTTATACCCTCGCGATTGCATACTTGTAACTTTGAGGTTGTTGTGTAGTCGCCTGTGTTTGGTTGGGTGGAACTCGTCTCTCTGCTGTTACATCCTCTGCCGAGCGTGTCCTTCAGCCTTCGCAATAATCGCTTACAACCTCTCTCTTCTGCTTTTGTTCCTCTGTCCAATTTGGCTTCTGCTTTTTCCCCTTACGACTTACCAGTGATCTGCAATGTAAATTTGGCAAATATAATCTACCCCCACGTATGGATGTAATCCATTTTCCCCCACTGTAAAAAATACCGCTATCTCCAATTCACTTTTTAAACTATTACACATTTATGTGGGCCTAAATTCCCCGAAGTTTCGTGTCCTCACAAGGTTTACAAATGAGCAGCGCCTTAACATTTTTGAAGACTTTTACAAAAATGGATATTTATATCAAAATGAATTTCGTGCCCTCGATGACTGATTTAATCAGCTTAATCGACTACACAGGTGACCACAATCGCCAGAACTGTGCGCAAATCTCAGCAAACTGGGTCTGTAGAAAATTTAAAAACACATGTGCATGCTCGCCCAGTCTGATCTACGCAAAAAATTGCTGTAACGCACAATCGTGCGACAGAAGAACCATCAACCTCGAATCTTTGTTCAAAATTGATATATTGCTCAAATTTTACTATCGGTAACACGATACTTCTTTATTATTTTTTGCACAGGTACACAATTTTTGGCAAGTGTTTTTAATCAAATAACTTAAATTACATAAATCGCAATTCATGCTGCACACAAACAAGTAAAATGCTTATAGCAACCATTCTTTGAAAAATACTCTTACTACAACTTCTATAAACTTATTAAGGAAATCTGAAAAATTATTAAAATCCTTCCCCTGTCACTGGACTGCGTGCGTGAATGAAATTATTGGTGACAGCAGCGAATAATAAAAATGTAAATTTCTGCAGGGCATTTAAGGAAAAGAATAAATAAATAAAAATAAGCAATTCGCAAGCCAATTTGAATATGAATTTGTGTAAATGTTTCCTTTATTCATACCTATACATTTGCGTTTCGTCCTGAACGCACGTACAATCGTACATATTACCAGGGCACAAGAGCAGAACAACAGAACTAAAATAATCATTGTTTATGCAGCATTTTTGTTTTTATTTTATTATTCATCAGAAATTATTAAATATGATTAAGAATTGAATTAGAAACTGTTTTCCTCCTTCCTTCTCCCTCTCTCTCTCACTCTCTCTCGTTCTTTCTCTGCAATCACTAAAAACACACGAATGTCATTTGTGCGTTGCCCCAAAAGTGAACTTTGACACATTTTGCCACATTTCCAAGTGCCAATATGAATTTGCTTGATCCTTGTTGTGTGCTTAGATTTATGCTGCTTGTTATTTTTTAATAAAACAAAAAACCATATTTTTTAATGTGGTAAATTTTTGGGTGTTTTTTTTTCACAACAACAATAAAAAACAACACGAAAACATACACACAGTTTTGCTTAAGGTGATACATGCTACAAAACTCTCAATACTGTTCTGGCAATGTCGTTTTAATTTATTTCTTCTTTTTTTTTTTTTGTTGCCATCAGCCCAAACAAACGAATGGCACAAACGTTCCACAGAGAAAGTAAAAACAAACAAAAAATTAGATTAGCCGAACAACTTTAGCTGCAAGCGTTTTAATTTATCATTAATTTATTTTCAGTCTTTTTTCGATTTTACTTGCTGTTTTCAGAAAAGAACTTTTACTAAAATTTACATTAATTTTAATGAAATAAAAGGCAGAAAAAAAGTTATTGTAAATAAAAATGTATTTAGCCGTTAATTTGAATTACAGATGAAATTGCACAAAGGGTGATGCATTTAGTGATTTTACCAGTCTATTATTTTTCACCACCAGTGACCAATAAAAACTAAATTTAAGCCACTGCTTTTTAGTACTCAGTGACACTGAATACTTTTTATGTGTGCAACCTACACTCCTTTTAATAGTTTTTTGAACAAAATAATTTTTAATTTTTGTCATTGCTAGTTTTATTATTATTTCTCTTAATTTCACAGCTGCAATATCGATCAGAGTTGATTTTTAAATAGAGTTGAATTTTATTTCGAATTTTGCGATAAATTTGGTTAAAAAGCACAATTGTGAAAGTACTTTTGAGTATTGAGCATCCAAAAACAGTACAAGTACTCAATACCCTAATACTCAATAATTCACCAGCACTACTTTGTAAGCAATAATCGCTAAAATACATCATATTACTACATACGTATACGTTTTGTAACTCGTTACACTTTATGTATTTGATGCATCAATCATACGTCTCGATTTCGCTTATGCGTAACAATAATACAAATTGCGATTCGACGAGAGATGTTACCATCGCACAACTTCATTGTACAGTTATTTCCGCTTAATTGAGTTTCTAAAAATGCACGCTTTTTGACGCAAATAAACGGGAACTCAATTAAACAATACTCGGTTAATTGAATCGCCAACACAATGAAAATCGCTTAATTGAGCAATATGTGCAATAAAGCGAAACACCCATGCGTAGATGGAAAATAAAACTCATTTCTTTAGTTACATTTTAGGTGGAAAAATTGTTTAGGTTTATTAAATCAAAATAAAAATCAGTTACTTTCATCGTACAATGTTTATAAAGGAACAGAGCCATGACCTTTTTGCCGCAAAATAATTTTTTTTACATTTGTTTAGCAAGTGGATGGAATCAATTAAGCGAAACATTTGCTCTTTGTTTTCGCAATACGGTCTTAATTTGTGAAACAATTAGGCGGGGGACGCAATTAAACGGAACTCAATTAAACGGGTATTTTAACATAAACAGGTATACTGAAAGATTTCGTTCCATGATTTTTAGTGCAATAAAGCGGGAAACTCAATTAAGCGGGGCTCAATTAAGCGGAAATTACTGTATACTATAATTCAATACCATAATTTCATGTCTGTAAAAATTTTTAACTTTCGATAAGATTACCAACGCATCAGTAAATATTTGTCAACACGAACATCAGGGTCACACAGATCAAATACAGTGATTCGGTTTTTAAATATAAAAGATTTCTTTTTTCAGCAGCACAAAAATTAAGTTCGTGGAAAATTTATTGTCTGAAGCAAGTGTGTGTAAAGCGTTAATGATCTTGAGTTGAGGAGTGTTACATTTCGAGGCATGGAACTTTTTCTTGATAAGAGGCTACAAATTGATTGAAATGGTAAAAATATCGAATGGTTACACTGTGCTTGAATTTAAAATTTTTTTCCCGACAGACGGGGCACCCAATGACTAAACCTAATTCAGGTGCGCTAAGTTCAGTGGTGCTAACCGTTTTTTTAGGGTAGCTTTTGTTTTTGAGATATATCGTTATTTTAAAAATGGAGGAGGTAGGACAACATACATATATTCCCTTAACTCAAAAACGATTTAAAATCTTGGAAAGAATACAAAAGCCGAAATTCGACCTTTCAACAACTGTATTATTATTACCTTTCAACAACTGTAAAGGTCAGTTTAGAAAATAAAAATTTTTTTCGATAAAAAATATTAAATTTTTTGCAAAAGTTCGAAATTTTTTGTTCTCTAAAACAGCATAAAAAATCTAAAAACAAAGTTATGCTGATGAATTTTCACACATTCATAACAAATAAAGTTTCAAACAAAATAAGCTATACATGACTAAATTCGGTGCACAACTTTAGAAGTTATTCACTATAAATAAACATGTTTTTTCCTTGCTCGTACTTTTAATGCCCATTTCAGTGCCTAGTGTGACTTAATCTTTAAGCCAGTAAATACTTAAACCACATTAACGATTTTTTTATGATTTTTTAACTCTAACTGATTTCATAGGCATAAGCGTCACTTAAAGCTTTTATTTAAGAATTTAAAAAAAAAAAAAAAAAAAAAAGTACTTAGTAGCAGTTAATTGCTGTACTAAAAATATTATTTTTATGATTTCACATCCGTAGATATGCAGGATAAAACCAACATTAAATAACTCCATGAAATATTACCGTAATTATAAGCCAAACAATAAAACGAGTAAAAAATCTAACAAAACGATGAAAATGTCACCATAATAATGTCTGCAACATTTAATTGTAATGAACACATTCATTAATGGTTGACTTTAAATGACCAGCATTAAAAATTTCTGCTGAATTGTTCACATTCATTGTGTCTGTCCACAACCATCACCACTTGCCCTCCTTTCTTTATCATTCTAAACATTCTATTTAATTCTTCTCAAGTCCATGTCATTTGTTTTATTGTAATCAGCCGTATGAGCGACACATGTTGGTGTTGGTGTTGGTGTTAAAAGTTGTTGTAAAACCAAAAAAAAAAAAAGAAACACCGTGCTTTCAACGAATGCTACTCAGTGCAGCGATTAAAAGAGATTTTTCCACCTACAAAAGTGTTTAATCAGTTGCAAACCAATGTTGGGTGTTGTTGGAAGAGTATTTAAGACAAGTATACTTCATGCAACAGAAAAACCAACCTGGGTAAAATTGAAAGTCAATCAATAGGTTAAATATGGACAGTCAGTAAAAAAGGATTCAGGCAGTGGAATAAATGTACAGTGCTGCTGGCAAGCAATATGCGGTTTAGTAATGACCTGTAGGCCTGTGTAGCATAATATGATTTAATTCTTTTAAACCATAACAAATGAAAGATTTAATTATTTCAAATGCATTTATTAATCAGGCAAAACAATATCAGGTATCACTAAAAATCTTATCAACAAAGGCCGGCAAGCACATGTGAATTATTTAAAAACAATGCCGCCTTTGCACCTCTTGAAGTGACCATGAAATGTTTATGACTCGTGTGTGTGTGTGTCACACTTAAGCCTGCCGTGAGAAAATTTATGCATAGATTAAATTACAGTTTTGTTTATTCCCACAAAATTAGAAATAGTCACTGCCCTTATTTAATGCAGTTATGCATTTAATAATTTGCCGTAATAACGGCACTTGCAATGCTATGCACATTTGGGGCAAACTAAAACATTCACCACTGTGGGAACAAATAAATATTTTTAAGGAAAATCAAATTTCATCAAGAATTTCCAACAACACTTCCACAGCGCCAATGCATTCACGTTTATAAAAGTAGTCTAGGATATTCTCATAAGTAGTATATAAGCTGAACTAATTTTAAGTTAAAATCAATCTTAATTCGAAAGCAATTGACAGAGCACTTGTTGCTTGATTGCTGAAATAAAGATTCAATTTTTTAAATAATACAAAACAAAATTTAATTTTTTAATTATTTTACATCATGGCGATCCTGCCAGATTCTTTATAAGGAAGATAAAGCATACTCTGCTTATCCTTATATTGAAAAAGGACAATAGGTTCCAACAGATAGAGCTCAAGCTTAGTTGGTTCTCTATTTATAATTTTTTTTTTATTATTAAAATAAATAGAACCCCTCCTAATCAAAAAATCCTTCATGGAAGAAAGCTTGGAGGAAATTCTTAAAAATCTTGAAGAGGCAGAAGCCAGATGGAAGGCAATTTTATAAGAAGGTGCAGACAAAGCAACTAAACCATCCATCCTTTCCGTAGGACCGAAGCCGAGAAAAATCAAAAGGACACCAATAAACGAAGAACCCAGAAGAAAATAGAATAGAGTATAGAATATACAAATTACATTATTTTAAATGATAGATTTTAATATAGAAAACATATTAGACATGGGTATAGCCGACGCAAAGGTCGAAGGACAGTCGAACGCATACGCCGTCAATAATAATAAAATAGAAATTAGTCAGGAAATTGTAATAGTTTTATTAATTATTTTATTTAAATTTTTGCAACACTATATAAAAAAACAGGTTGTACGAAATAATGTCCAAAATATATAACAAACATTTCAAATACATATGTATAAATAAGAATAAAAATGAAAAAAAAAAAAAAAAAAAAAAAAAATTATAAATACATATATTGTATAAATAAATAATATTCATGGAACAATTATTTGAAGAACTAGAGAAAATAATATAAAACGCTAAAAAAAATCCATAACAAAAAATACACAAAAGAAACAGTACAAGAAAAATTAAATGCAATAGAACAATTAAGTGAAAAATTTGTTAAAGTAGTAGAACATCTGGCAAATCCATTAAGAGATGAAAATATAATTCAGTTTAGAAATTTTAAAGAAACAGCAATACAGATATTAACACTACATAAAGGAGAAGATTTACAAAAAGAGCAGCAAGAAGAAATTCCAAAAATCATGTCGAACTTTGACAGTAAAAAGGCTTCGGATGTAATTCCAGTTTTCGACGGAACACCAAAACACATTTTCCTTTCAATGATAGAAATGGTTCATTCTGAACTGAATGAGCAAGGAAAAAAAAACCTAATAAAATACGTACTGGCGATAAAATTAGTAGACAGAGTCAGGGACATACTGATTATAGGAAACACACCTGAAACACTCGAAGAACTTAAAACAGTTCTAACAAAACATTTCAAATCCACAAGAACGGCAAGCAACATACATTTTGACCTAAGAAACACTAAACAAAAGGGAAACGTACTCAATTTCAAGGAACGGATTAACACTTTAATAGCGGACTTGACATTGGTACAGATTTCAGAACTAGAAGACAGATTTCACAAAAGAATTTTGCATAACAACGGACGCAAGTAAATTTGCTTGTGGAGCAGTATTATCACAAGAATATGATGGCAAACATTTACCCATTGCATACGCCTCAAAAACATTCACTAAAGGCGAAAGCAACAAGTCAACAATTGAACAGGAACTAACTGCCATACATTGGGCCATAACACATTTCAGACCATACATATATGGAAAACATTTCCTTGTCCGCACTGACCACAGACCACTATCTTATCTATTTTCAATGAAAAACCCAAGCTCAAAATTAACAAGAATGAGACTTGATCTGGAAGAATACAATTTTACAGTTGAGTATCTTAGGGGAAAAGAAAACTATGTTGCCGATGCACTTTCAAGAATAAGCATAAATGACCTAAAAGACATGAATACCAAAATTTGTTCTATACTTAGAGTCGCGACTAGATCGATGACCGATGAAAAAACAAAAATAAATAATAATATAAATAATCAGCATAATAATATTAAGAAAAATAATGAGCCCAGTATATATGTACCACTAAACAACACTGACGTCAGAAAATATTATAAAGATTTCCCCCGGAAGATGTTACATCAAACGAGGAAAATCTATAGTAACATATATACAAATTAATGATTTGTTTACTAAAGGGAACTTTGACTTAGGACAATTTCTCCCTAGGCTCGAATATGTGGCCGGTAAACATAATATAAATAAATTACAAGTGGCACCTAGTGAGAAAATTTTCGAATTTATCTCAATTAATGAATTTAAAAATATGGGCAATAAAATATTAAAGAATATTAAAGTAGCGCTACTAAATGAGGTGACCCAAATTGATAGTAAGAATGCCAAGGCAATTCTCGAAATAATGCTGAAATATCACGATGATCCCATAGAAGGAGGACATTGCGGAATTTATAGAACAATACAAAAAATAAAAAGATATTATTACTGGAAGAATATGTCCAAAGACATATCAAATTATGTAAAAACATGTCATAAGTGTCAAACATCAAAAACAACAACACATTTGAAAAGTCCAATGACACTTACAGAAACACCAGATAAACCATTTAACACGGTGTATGTAGATACAATAGGTCCATTTCCAAAATCAATTTACGGAAATGAATATGCTATCACACTAATATGTGACTTAACTAAATATTTAGTTACAATACCAATACAAGACAAAAGCGCTAAAACAGTCGCTAAAGCAATTTTTGAAAACTTTATACTTACCTATGGTCCAATGAAGACGTTCATTTCGGACATGGGCACTGAATATACAAATGAAACATTACAAGAAATTTGTAAATTTTTAAAAATTGAAAAAATAACTTCCACTGCATATCACCACCAAACGTTAGGAACAATAGAAAGAAGCCACAGAACTTTTAACGAGTACGTACGTTCTTATATTAACAATGACAAGACAGATTGGGACGAATGGTTAAAATATTTTACATATTGTTTTAATACAACTCCATCAACAGTTCACAATTACTGTCCATATGAGCTAGTCTTTTCAAAACTTCCTAACCAGTCTGAACAATTTAATAAAATTGATAAAATCAACCCTTTGTATAATATAGATAGTTATGCCAAAGAGGCAAAATTTAGATTAGAAGTAGCATATAAGAGAGCTCAACAATTATTAGATAGGAATAAAATTAAGCAAAAACAAAATTACGATAGAAATGTTTTAGACTACAATTTAAAAATAGGAGATTTAGTTTTACTTAAATTTGAAGCAGGTCACAAAGTAGAACCAAACTACAAAGGACCATTTGAAATTAAGAACATAGACATAAGAAATAATGTAACTATAGTTGATAAGAAAACCAATAAAAAACAAATAGTACATAAGAATAGACTTAAGTTATATCATAACAAGTAAAACATAGTAAAAGGCCCTTTACTAAGTAATCGCGATTGTAAAATAAGAATATATATATCAATTTAACAATTAATTTTTTTTTAATAAAAAACTTTCCCTACAATTGTTAATAAATAAATACAAATAGAAGTAAACAAAATAATTTACTAGATAAGTCATAAATCAATTTTAATTTTTTTATATTTTAAAATAAAACAATCTTTGTAAAAGAATGTCCATAAAACTATCGTTATATGAACATTCTTGCGAAAAGTGGAGGTGTAGCATAATATGATTTAATTCTTTTAAACCATAACAAATGAAAGATTTAATTATTTCAAATGCATTTATTAATCAGGCAAAACAATATCAGGTATCACTAAAAATCTTATCAACAAAGGCCGGCAAGCACATGTGAATTATTTAAAAACAATGCCGCCTTTGCACCTCTTGAAGTGACCATGAAATGTTTATGACTCGTGTGTGTGTGTGTCACACTTAAGCCTGCCGTGAGAAAATTTATGCATAGATTAAATTACAGTTTTGTTTATTCCCACAAAATTAGAAATAGTCACTGCCCTTATTTAATGCAGTTATGCATTTAATAATTTGCCGTAATAACGGCACTTGCAATGCTATGCACATTTGGGGCAAACTAAAACATTCACCACTGTGGGAACAAATAAATATTTTTAAGGAAAATCAAATTTCATCAAGAATTTCCAACAACACTTCCACAGCGCCAATGCATTCACGTTTATAAAAGTAGTCTAGGATATTCTCATAAGTAGTATATAAGCTGAACTAATTTTAAGTTAAAATCAATCTTAATTCGAAAGCAATTGACAGAGCACTTGTTGCTTGATTGCTGAAATAAAGATTCAATTTTTTAAATAATACAAAACAAAATTTAATTTTTTAATTATTTTACATCACCTGCTTCTATTACTCTTAACGATCCGATAAACGTAATTTTTTCAGAGCCTGCAGTATAGGGTTGCCAGACGTGCTTGATTTGGCCTGATTGTCAAGCTTTTTCAATGTATGTCAAGAATCGAGAAAAAATATAATTTGTCAAGCTAAAACCGAATTTTTAAGATTTTCCATCAACTTGTCAAGAAAAAATTTGTACCCTTCTCAACTCAACACTGTTACATGTTTTAGTCCAACACTAACAAAGCTGTTAAAAACAAAACGCCAGCGTATTAGTTTGATTTTATTTGTATACGGACAACAGCTATCCAGTGCACAAAGCCGATGGTAAACGACTGGCGGCGTTGAAATAAAATTGTTAAATTGTGAAAACGAAAACAGTATATTTATTAGCGGTACTCAGCGTTTGGTGCGTTTTTGGTTGCTACTATTTGCATTTGCGATTATATTGCAACTAATATTGAGCACCCTTTTTAACAACTTTGTAAATTTTATTGCACTCCAAATAACAGCTGATAAATTAATACACAATTTTTGATTTTTCATGTTTTATTTTTTTGGTAATTGCTGTTGGCTCCATCTCTTCCATTTTTTTGTTTTAAAATGTCAGCTGTTCGAGTGTCAGTGTTGCAAACGCAATACTCGTACGAAAAAAGCAACACGTAATTAGCGTTGCGTAAATGCAAAAATATTGCGAGTGCAACCTTGTATATTTTGTTGTTGGGTTGCAAAGAAAAAGCAACGATTTCTTGCATTCGCACTTACGCAAGACATTTATACCAAATAATGAACTGTGCTATTGGCTTCTCCCACAGCCGCTATACATACATAAACATATTTATATTTGTTTTACTTGAAATACCCTTTATATATTCCTCTAACGTTATGTAATATTCAAAAATATGGCAGAATTATTTCAATTTAAATATTTTTTTCGTTAGTTTAACTAAATTTTTTATTGTCAAGAAAAATTAAGCTTTTTTTTTAATGTCAAGCTTTTTGCCGACTATGATCTGGTAAGCCTACTGCAGTAGCGATTGCGTGATTCTGCAATATAATTTTAATAATGTTCAACAGCCACATTTTCACGTTCACCTAGAGTAAAAGAGTTTATGATTTTTAAATATTATCATTTATTTACTAATTTACAAATTTACTATTTTTTTTATTGATTTGCCTAAATTTTAACACCAGATACACTTTACACATTAAATAAACAGCAAGCAAATCTTATCTTAATTTTTGAAAAGCTAATTCCTGCAGCTTCAGATCGTTTTTATATAAAATTTATTAACAATATTATTCAATATTTTGCTAACAGTTTGTTAGCATCTTCCGAATCATATTTTAAATTAAACTCAAAAATGTTCAAAAAAAGTTGATTTAGAAAAATTCAAAAAAATTTAAACTTAAAAACACAATAACTATAAAATATTACTAATCTTAATAATATTCTTTCTATGAAATTCCTCATCAGTAATCTTGAGAACTCTGTCTACAAAACTTGTGTTAATAATGATACTCTTACTATATTTCGAAAAATAATTAATTATCCTGCCTGAATTTTAGAGTAGACGCAGATAATTTAGTGCAGAATATATATATATAAAAAAAATATATATATATATATATATATATATATATATATATATATATATATATATATATATATATATATATATATATATATATATATATATATATATATATATATATATATATATATATATATATATATATATATATATATATATATATATATATATATATATATATATATATATATATATATATATATATATATATATATATATATATATATATATATATATATATATATATATATATATATATATATATATATATATATATATATATATATATATATATATATATATATATATATATATATATATATATATATATATATATATATATATATATATATATATATATATAGTTAATAAAAGATTAGGAACCTGAATGTATTTTAATGTTTATTATTGTATTAATATGCTATCATTTCGACTTGTATCGAACTCGTTTTTGTCACGAACCAATGATCGAAGCCATTCAAACAACATGGGTTCGATCGTTGGTTCGTGGCAAAAACGAACAACAGAACGAGTTCGACACAATTCTAATTATCACTGTTAGTCTGTGTACTCACATGTTTGCTGTGTTAGCATAATGTTGCAATGCAACATGTTGGAAGTGTTAACATAGCAAATGTTAGCCATACAATTAGTTTATTTCTACTTGTGTTATTTTTCATCGTTATTTTTATTGTGATTTAAGTTTAAATTTTTTTTTAATTAATTTAATAATTTTTTAAAGTTTTTATAAATTAAATTTTTTCAACATTTTTAAATTTAATTCAAAATGTTATCCTGAAGATGGTGACAAACTGTTAGCGAAATATTGAATATTGTTGTTAACAAATCTTATATAGAAACGATCTGAAGCGCAGATATTAAATTTTCGTAAATCTTTGTCGTTAAAATATTGATATCATAACAACTGATTTTTAAGGCAACTGCGAATATCGTTAAAAATTTTATGGAAGAGCAAATTCACTCTCCACTTATTTTATCATAAGAATTATTGCAATAAAAGTTCTAGAATCCAATTGTTGAGCTCGTAGCAATTGGTTGCTGATGATTGCTGCAACGAACATGGAACAGCCATGGTTTGTTTTCTATTTTAAATTAGTTTGCTGACGAGTAACTTTTAATAATCGTTTATCTCAATTATAAAACTGTAACTATTGTGAAGCACTTATGCAACAGAATTCACAATAGTGTTTGTTCGTCAAATGGTTATCGTATCATCAAATCTCGTTCCATAAGATTTTGCCACGATTATCGAATCTTGTTCTAAATAAGGACCTCATGCATAAGCATGAGTCATTGTTTCTTGACAAAATCATACGTTCATATCTCTAATTTTTCTAGATGAATGTTGGGAATAATTTAATAAAAGCTTTTCAAATCTTTATATAGTTTTTATAAATTTAACTTTATGCCTTGAAAGCGGAGTGTGTTGCTACTGCCAGCTGGGTGGGGTGGGGGGGTACGTGCACATTGTATGTAATTAGCTAGCTGCATGTTTTTTCTTCCTTTTTTTTTTTGTTTGCTGCAACTGTAACAGGTTAATTGTAGCACGTTATGGGTATTAAATTGTCCAACAAGGACAACGGCTGGTAAAAAGAACAATTTCGTGTGGAAATTTTAGCTTGAAACGAATCGAAAAGCAGCCGTACACAACAATGTTTACTTAAACATGTAAATCTAAGTTATTTAGAATAGTTCTTCAAATTGATTAAAGTTGGTGATATTTTCTAAAAACATTCTAATTTCCTTCATATAAACATGTAATTTTGGATCATTTAGAATACATTTGCTCAAGGATTTTCATTTAATTTCTTTCATATTTAATCTCACGAATAAATACTTTAGGATTTCAAACAGTGTATATGACAAGATTATTCCACAAAATTTTAGACTTGTTTGGACTAATGGGAGTGAAACGAAAATTACTTTATAAGTTTCCGAAAACTTATCCAAATAGCTCGAATGCAAAAAACCACAAGTGTGCAGTGCTGTTTACTTTTTCAAATTAAAAACTATTTCACACTTCAAACTCATTTAAAATACAAACAAAAACTTTTTCACATTGGCAACACCTGTAAACTGAAAGAAAAGTATGTGTCCATGAACTGCCCACTGATCTTAAAGGGCAATTCAGACTACTATACAAGTATAAATACTTTTATCGAGTTTTGTGAGATGAAAGTATAATTAGATTTCTTGCGACTGTCAAAAAGTCTAACGTAAATTACATTTCACATTAACACCATCACACTTCAAATAAAATACAAAATTTGAGTGGAAAAGAAAACAGCTGTTGCATATGTATGTACATACGTTAATCACAGAATAAACGTGCCAATATAAAACTTTACACGGCGCCAGAAGAGCAATTTCATGTTGGCGGTGGAAGTGCCGGCGCTAAAAAATGTTCAGCAGCTAAAATAATAGCTATGTAAAACAGAACCAAATTGAATAACACAAAAATATTTTATCTTCTAAATACAGCTAGAGCAAAATACATTTGTATACGGTAACCAAATTCCAAATTTCGAACCCTTGTATAACGAAATCAACCCTTGTATCAGCCATCGGCTGTGAAACAACTGGCTAATAAATTCTTCAACAGCTGCTTGTGTTAAAAAAAGAACTCTGATCGAATGAAATGTATTATCGTTTAGAAAATTTTCAAAAAACGGTGAAGTCTTATGGGATGTCAATTTTTTATCGTATTATTTCTCGTTTTCATAACACATTGCATTCACACTTGCATCACACTTGCACGTATTATTTGAATTTTTGGCAGGTATTAATACACAGTATAATAGTCTGAATTGCCCTTAAATAGCATTTATTTTTTTGCATATTATGGAAGAGAAGAAATATTCGCAATTTTATACACAACTCTTTCAAATAGATTTTCATTGAATTTAATATTATGTATTTTTTCGAGCTTTAAGTATTCTTTAAGGCTTTGAAAAAGCTATCCGAACTGTTTCAGTTTTGCCGGTAAACAAAAAACAGCTGATTTTTTAGTTGTTGTCTATACTTACCCAAAGAAAAAGTTCCTGCAAATTTGGACAGTAAATGAATTGAGTTTCTCTCTCATTCTCTCTCTTCTTCGAGCAAAAGTTGTTACATGAAACAGACTAATTGTATCTTAATGTTAGAATTTTCTAGCATTTTATAATAGTTTTAAAAATTCATAATTATATTTCAGTCCAGAAAATGTTTATATAGTAGTGCTTTTGGTTCTCTATTCATTGACTTGACAGTAAACGACGAATTTTCTTGAAATTGAAAAGACGAAAAAAGACTGAAATCCAATTTCAAAGCTTCATAATGTTTAACAGGGGCAATTTTCATGTAATCTAATAATCTCCATCAGAGAAACTTTTCAGGCGTAAAATACCATGTAATAGTTATTGTAATAGTGAATGTAAAAATGTTAAGGGCAAACACTATGTATATGATCGCGTTACATTATGACTAACTATATAAAGTTCTCAAGGGTAAATATAAATATGTTTTGAAAAGGTTAAAACGTAACAATATGAATAAAAATTAAAGTCGTGAGCACTCACTAGCCACGATTTTTCTCTGCGTGCAACAAATCATCAAACTCTTGCCAAGGAAGTATTTGGATAATTTCAGCAGAAATTGATGCATCACACTTTAAAATTCGACTGTGTTTGTTAAAAATATAGTGAAGAAGCGTAAAGAAGCGACCCCTACGATTGTCATATATTATTAAACTGCCTTTTATTGAGCTATGGTCTAGTGTACGCTCACCAATCTTTACGCGAACTAACATTTTCGTCTACCTGTTCAGTAGTGTGAAGCTGGTCATTACAAAAAAAAAAGAAATAACGAAAGCGAAAAACACAGGCATAAATATATGCCTGTGTTAAGTAAACTTATAGCACTTTTCCTGTCACAGCTCTTCGGTGCATGGAAAATAAAACTGAGCGGCGTATGTGCATTTTGAGTAATAACAATAAACCTGTGCAACAATACAATAAAAATGGCGCATTTCCGCCTCTTCTTCTATGTGTGTGTGTGTGTGTGTGTGTGTGTCACTGACTAAATCCCCGTTGTAGTTTGGTTCACTGTTTTTAATGACACCAAAAGCACTTGCCTACTCAATGGCTTCGTATGCACCATGAGGAATATGCTTTTAAAATACTCATATAGCAACAACAACAACAAAGACAACAACATCCACTCTATCAATATAATAACAATGACAGCCAGTAGTGCAACTAGTTGCTGTAGCCTCAATGTACTTGAGTGTAATATTTTTGTTGTGGTCACATTTTTGAATTCTTTTTTTCTTTTCAAGTATTATTTGGCAATTTCCATATACATAATTGTCATAAAATTGTTTCATATACATACATTTTTCCCCAGCACCTGTGCTGCCCTTTTGTGTTGCAAAATTATGTCCTTTAGGTATTACTGTTGACCAGCACATTGTTGCTATTCTATATGTGTGTGTGTGTGCGGAAAAGAATAGTCTACTAATTGCTGGTCATTTGCGTTAAAGTTAAGACTACATACTCTTTGCTGAATTGTCCATTGTGGTACTTTTTATTAATATTAAGGCAGGTTTATGTGGTAAATGTTTTGAAGAGTTTTAACTTTGCTTTTTATTCGATTTTAGATTTTTTTGTGGTAGTATTGTAATACCTACATACATATATGTATACACTTACAATAAAGAAATAGATGGACTTGAGATTGGCCAAAGAGAAAAGACATGAACGTTACTCTCTGCAATGATATATGTTTAATCTCCGAATTTCGTCGTAAAGACAGTGTTGATTTCAATGCACACAATGCACAGGCCGAATGCTGGTTACTGACATATAGGACGAACGGCTGAGGCTGTTGATCCATCTGTCCACAGGGATGATATAAATATTGAGGGATATTGGAATGAAAATTAAGTATGATGTTCGCTGGACTGAACGCATTTTTCATGTTGCAAAAGAAGTATTTAAGTGCCTCCGTTTTCTGAAACGGTGAGGTATATACTTCAATCCAGGCGATCTCCTCACTAATTATATCATCTATATTCGACCAAAAATGTAATACAACTCTCACGCTTGGACCGGTAGGTTAAAGTCTATTGTGAGGGTTACTCGACCGTGTACAGAAGGGGGCGATGAGCCGACTCTACTGACTCACTGGCTCATCGTTGCATTGCAGAAATAATTCGTTCTTCATCCGTACGGCTCCTCTGTGAAACAAACTGCCTGCGGACAGTTTACAGGAAAGATAAGTTCAAGTCAAATGTACATACTAAGGGGGAGTAGCTCTCGCCCTTCCCCTCTCCCTATAGCCATTTTGCTTAGTTTCTGAGCAGTGTTCTACATACGTAGGGGTTGTTCACTGAGTATCGGCCCAAATTACCAAAAAGAATTATATCGATAAAAACTATTTCATAAATCCTTTCTGTAGACTCAACATTTCATAAACTGCCAACCCCTGAAAAGATGATATTTTAATCCTATCGAAACAGTATCACGTTAGGGGCTGTTCACAAATTACGTAACGCTTAAGGTTTTGTTACGATTTGTGATGAGAGGGGGGCTTCGTAAAAATGTTACGTAACAAAAAAATATTATTTATTGGAAATCAAGAGCGATACGTATTGCAGCCCAGAGATAAAATGGCCATCATTTCTCTGGAAGAAGGCTGTGAAGATGTTGAGTGGATGGATGATGAGAACATTAATAAAGCAAATGGGGAAAAGATTGTAGACGATATAGAGGCAGCAAATAAAATGCATGTTTTATCAATGGATGAATTTTTACCTTTCCATGGACCGATAATTGAAATGTGCCAGTTTTTAATCCCTAATTTTTATCAATAGAATTTTCTTTTCAATACATGAATTTAATTTCTTGAGTTATATTTGTATATATTATGTACACACACATGTACATAAAATGAAATACATTATTATTATTTTTAATAAAATTTTTTATTATTTAGTGGGGGGAGGGAGGGGGGTAGGTATCTGTAAAAAATTGCGTTACGTAATTTGTGAACAGCGCCTTAGCTAAAATTGTGTACAATAAGATTGGTGGACTTTTGCGACAGTGTACTACCGACGTTTCGATAGCGTTTAGCTGGAGAAAAAAAGTTCCACTACGTTATCTCAAAACAATCATTTTCGAGGCTTTTCGTTTTAAAATTTTTTATTTTTGTATAGGTGCGTGGTACGGGGTCGCTGTGTGCGAAAAACTATGTATGCGATAGGTCATACAATTGAATTTTCTGTGGCCAGGCTGATACTGATTAGTATTAAAATCCGTGTATGAGGCAGCATCGAATTTGAAATTCTCCCCTTATCACACTAGCTTGCCCCAGGGTACCCCTGGAGGAGTCAAATATATGACCAATCCCCAATAAGTTTTTCTCCCCAATATTTTTTTTGCACCACGCCTCTTTAAGAGAGCTCCCGTATAAAAATACAAAACAAAATTGGAAATCGGATGCCCTGAAAATAAAATTTTTGAGATGGATGTAGTAGTGGGACTTTTTCACCTTCATGCCAAAGGCTTTCGAAAAATCGATGGCCTAACATCGCCAAATTTTTGTCCATTCACATCATCCCAGCCTAGGGCAGAGCCTTTAAAAAACGGACTTTGTCACTAATTTCGCGTTACATTTCTTCACTGAGAAATGTAAATAAAATTCATCCATACGCTTTTTCTATTATTTGTTTGTTTGCTAAATTGTCATTAAGAACTTTGCTTAAAACAATTTAAGATTTAAATAAACCAAAACTTTCTTAGTCTTTCTAAAACTATGACAGATTTATTGCCTCAAAGCAAAAACAAAACAAAAAACAAACTATTTCCGGCTGGAAGTCTTTTTTTTGGCAATACACACTCATGCCAACGGAAATGCATTGAAAGTTTTCGTCCAAATGGGCTCAAAAAAGGAAACAAGTGTATTATCATAACAGCCGGAAATTAAACAAGAATTAGTTTCCACTACAAATGTAAATACTCACTCAAACACACATACGCACAGACACACATACGCACACAGGCGAGTATGTATGTTCGGTCGAAAGACCAACAAAGAGATTTAAATATAAATTAAGCCAGTAAATGTTTATTCACTATCTGATGCAACAAACAATTTTATGGCAGATTAAACTTTAAGAATTATTACAGACAATTAGGAATTAATTAAAATCCAGTTTAATAAATTTAAATTGTTTAAAGGTTTTTTTAGAAATCAATTTTTTTTTCAAAGGTCTGCAAAGAGTCTAGATTTTGACCAGATCGCTAGTTAATATATTTGGGATTGCACAAGATGTTACTGCCTGTTCCTCTAAATGCGAACGAAGTTTTCTTGAGCATATTTGTGTTAAAAGCAACAACAATTTTTTTTAATAATTCTTCTTTTGTATTGCCATCAATTGTAGTTTATTATCTGTTGTTTTGCCTCTTTTTGATGGATATTGTAATAAAAATTCGTCTTCTTTTTTTTTTTGGAACGAAGTTCTTTAACGCGGCTTGCTGGTAGTGCAAATTAGTAGAAATCGTCACGAAAGCGTGTGGGCTGTTTACATGTATTGGTGTATTTGTCGACAAAGAATTGTGTAGGTGTCTCTGATGTCTGCTGTCAGCGGAGACACCTACCAATAAATATTTATTAGTTGTGAAAACGGACACTATCAGTTAATAGGAGTCGTGTCACAGCAAAAAACAGCAATATTGAAAAATTTTCTTCGTTTTGTAGCAGCTTGACAAAAAAATACTGCATGGATCAAAAGAAAAAAAATAAAACGTTCCAAAAATTTTAAGAAGCATAAAAAATGTTCTGGATACTCGTTCTTCGACCTTTTTATTTAGCTTTGTTAGATTTTATAAATGAGCTTAAGGTCACTCAATTCTCAATAAATATATTTTCTATTTATTGATAAATTTTTTCGATATTTCGATACGCCTTTGTGTATCTTCTTCATTTTCCTGAAGAAGATACACAAAGGCGTATCGAAATATCGAAAAAATTTATCAATAAATAGAAAATATATTTATTGAGAATTGAGTGACCTTAAGCTCATTTATAAAATCTAACAAGCATATAAAATTTCAAAAACAACACAAAATAAAACATACCTTGTATTACATTCGAAGATGAAGAAAAAACGTAAGGAACTTCGTTCTTAACGGGGGTCTCCCGACCGCATTTCTTTTTTTTTTTAATCTATATATTTCGAACCTCTCGGTTCATCTTCAGGAAATCTATAGATCAAAAAAAGAAGACGAATTTTTATTACAATATACATCAAAAAGAGGAAATACAAAAACAAAAGATAACAATTTTTTTGATTGTTTTTGTTGTTTCTAATATAAATTTGAGCAAGAAACAGCGATTGCATTTAGAGCAACAGGCATTTAACTATCTAAATCATTCTAAATCTAAATCATATTCCATATATTATTTACTTTTATACCAGTTACCAAAATAGTATATATAGATATGTCATAAAACACCTTGTGAAGTCACCAGACAATTTATTGATCTGAATCTTACTTTAATCGTTTTATAAACATCCAATCTGCTTGGGAATTGAAAATAAGCAAAATCGGGTTTATAATTACTTACCTCCTAATTCATAAAAATTATTTCAGCTTTATTATGACATATTTGTATGGAAAATCTGTCAAATAAGAGTTTAATAAACCTAAAATATTTATTATGAATAAGACCCTTAGATTATTATTATTTGATAAAAACAAAAAGAACCAAACGGGATTGAACCAGCAACATGCAGATTGATAAGCAGCTTACACTACCAGGGAGATACTTTTTAAAAAGCTTTTCCTTAAAAAGGGACTTTCTTGAAGAGTAGTGTTTTGAAAGTGCTTCTTTTTTAAAACTAAATTTTTAGAGGTACTTATTTTACTACATTTTAAAAAGTTTTTCTAAAAGGAATTTTTTCAAGTGTACCTTTTTAAACTGTACTATTCGAAAGGTACTTTTTTCAAAACTCTTATTATTGGAAACTACAATTTTTGCGAGGTACTTTTTAAAATGTCCTTTGAAGAGGTACCAATCTTGAAAAGTGCTGTCTTAAAGGTACTTATCTTATTCATAAAAATTATTATTTTTATCAGGTTGTTTAAGAGGTACTTTTCTGATATGTACTTTTCTCAAAGATACTTTCTTAAAATTTATTTCTGAAAAGGTACTTTTTTTAAAGCTTCCATTTTTAGGAACTTTGAACAAAAGAGATTCCAAACTTCTCGTGGTTGTGGATCTTGTGAGCTCTTTGTTAAATAACCTTTGATATTCGATTGAAAGGGGGGTTAATTGATAATGAATGGGCAATCTGCAACAAAGGTTTATTATAACTCCCTCGTAGGGGAGCAGAATTATAATAAGAGTTTTGGGGGAAAGAAAATAACTTTAGTAATTTCTTTCAATTAAAAGGTATTTATTTAATCAAATCCTTATGAAACAAGAGTTGAATTACCTTGAAGCTGGTAGCACTGATGTGGACAAGTTTGGTTTGTTTGGTGGTTGAACGGCAAGTAAGTATAAATTTAATGGCCTCCATAAAAGCCAAGTTCGGTTTTCTGACAAAGACCTTGACATTTGGAAACTATCTTCCAAATATTCCATCAGTGTTGCCAGCTTTATATTTTATTAGATATAATACAAATAACACTGTGCTAGTTGAAAAAACCGACAAACGGGGCACCCAGTGACTAAACCTAATTCGGGTACGCTGAATTCAGTGGTGCTATCCGTTTTTCTAGGTTAGCTCGCGTTTTCGAGATTTACCGTTATTTTAAAAATGGAGGAGGTTGCACTACATGTATTGAACTAACTAAAAAAATTTTTCATTTATTGAACTTTAATAAAAAACCGAAATTCCGCAATAAAATAACCTTTAATCTGATATATAATTCATTAAAAACAATTTCAGTTTTTAGAGAAAAAAATTTTTTTTTGAAAAAAAAAATTATTTTTTGCAAATTCTTGAAATTTTGTGATCTTTAAAACTGCATAAAAAATTGAAAAATTAAGCTGTGCTAATAAATAATTATTTTATAATTACAATTTCAAAAAGTTCTTATTCAAATGTGTAGCAATTTGTGCGTCTTATCCAACGAAAAGAATTCGCCCAAACATTCAAATGCTGCTGGAAAAAAACTTTCACTGAAATCCTTTTCCAAAAGCAGTTGTTATTTTTATTTTTTTTGTTTTTTAATAACAAAAATCAATTTTCTTATATATTTTATTTCACCTAAACACTTTTCCAAATTCAATGGTTATTGCTTAATCAAGAAATAAATTTTTCTTCTTTTTTTTTTTTTTTTTTTTTTGGTGATTCCAAATATATTTTATTTCAGTATTTTTCTTAGTAAAAATTTATGTTCATTAAATTCTTTAATTAAATAAAAATATTCCATAAATTATTTCACCCTAATATAAAGTTTTATTCTCTTTCTATGTAAATAGTTAGTTGGATCTAAAGCTAACAAAAAAAAAAAAACACCCCAACAAAATGAACAACACATTTCTCAAGGCTGCAGTTCAAAGAACAGTTTTTAGACACTGACAGAAAAAAGAGCTACTTTTTTAGCTTTTATTTGTTGACCAAATTTTTAAATTTATAACACTTCATTACTTTATAGGGCTTGAGTTCAGTTTTTACTTTCCCAAAATGCAGGAAGATTTTTTGTGCTGAAATAGTAATGAACAACATTTATAAGAGGAGAAAAGTTGAGGTCTTACTGGCTCGGGCACATACCATGACTGCTTCACATCCACCACGATGCTCACCAGCACCCAAATGGCTTTGAATCCAGGTCATAACTAATTGTATACTGTTTCTGAGCAGCAGCGCATGGCCATGATACTGACGTGTGGCTAAATTTCACGGGCCGATGTTGAATGTAAACCACACCTAAACGTCAAGTTTTTTTCTACATTTTATTTGACATTTCTCAGTTCTGGACTAATTCAATTTAAGCCTTGGAATCGAGCATAATCGAGCAATGCTTTAAAGTTTTGCAGTTATCCTTAGGAAAATGGGTGCTCAATCCAAATGCATATCGTGTACTTCGTGATTTTTTCGGTCAATTTACTAGTCCCATTGTGCGTGCAATTGCTAGGTTTGCTAGGAGATGTGAAAACACCAGTTTACGCTAGTACAGCTCGTACTGCAAAAAATATTGCTGCTATTCGCGATAGTGTGGCTGAAAATCCGTCCCCCACAACTGGTCGTTGTGCCCAAAAATTGCACCTCTCACGCTCGTCGTTGATGAATGTTATGCATAAAGATTTGCCTTGACACGCTTGCAAGTTGGAATTAACTCAACAATTAAAGCCTCTTGACCAATTTCCAAAGCCGCCAGTGGTCCGAATAATGGCAAGAAATGGCCACACTGGAAGATTAAATTTCAAAGAAAATCATCTTCAGTGATGAGCCACATTTTCACTTCAGTCGATTTGCCAATAAGCAGAAGTGCCGCATTTGGGTGAATGATAATCTAAGAGTGATTGTCGAAAAAACCGAAAATGCAGCCATTTGTTAAAAAATGTTTGCACTCGTTTAATACGCTTGGATTGGCCAGTACAATATGAGTTCCAAATTAATGTACAATATTCCAGATTGCTATGTACTAGTGCCACGTATAATGGTTTGGGAGTGTACCCATTTTTGAAGTCTTTACAGTTTCTTCTTATTAACCCAACCATAGAATATGCTTTAGATATAATATAATGGCTTGAAAATTTAATTCATTATGGATTATAACACCTAAATCTTTAACGCATAGATATACGATCGCTTTTTCTCTCTGTGTGGGTGTTCGAAAAAATACCTTTTATTCATTTATTTATTTTTTTTTTTTTTTTTTTTGTAATAATAAAAGGGTATTGTTACTATTGTTGGCTTTATTTTGAAAACCATTTTTACTCTATTTCTATTTTGTATTGAAAAATCCAATATAAAATATTATAAATTCATATTCACAGTGATTATGTTCTATTGAATTTTCGTTGCCTGAATTATTAACCAACATATTTATGTATATAAGACCCGTCCATACACATTTACCTTTGGCTTTGCGTATGTGGGTATTCGCCTATTGATATGTATTGCTGAATTCTATAGAAAAATGATGATGAATGGTATTTTAGCCAGTGGGTGTGTGTGTGTGTGTGTGTGTGTGAATTGGGGTATGGATGTGTATTACCAAAATGGATACCACAAATCGTTGGCTAGCAATTTCATTAGTTGGTTTACACATACATAAAAAAAAGCCTGCAGAGAGAGAAAGAGTTTGAAAAGGAAAAAAGGAAGGAAAACCATAAAATACCTGTGATTTTAAAAAAATGCACATTCATTTGCAGTTGCAGTGGCGAGCAAAATTGCTAACAGTTCAAAAATACTGTGGCCAGTGTCTTATTAGTGATTGAGTGAATTGCGTCACATATTTTGTGGGTGTGTTTGGTTTTTTGTTTTAAATTATTTTTGCTCAATAGTTCCTTCAATTCTGAATACGACCATTTGTATCCTGCTGATCGACTGGCAGCTATCGCAGGCATACTGCAAGCTGCAGTTTTAGCAGCTGCTGTCGAATTCTGTCGCCTGAAATTTTCTCCGTACTAACTACATTATTTTTATAACAATTTCTTATTTTTTCTGCTGGCTGATTTTGTGATGTTGATGTTTTTAATACAAAACGTGCTGTTAAATATGCATAAAATTGATTGCCTTCTGGCTTCAAACACTATTTGCATTCATATTTAATTTTGATATTGATCTTTTGACAGGTTTTGCACAGAAAA